>JBBBDQ010001714.1:1050000-1105000 GCA_037127315.1 Ascarosepion bandense | reverse complement strand
ATGATTTTATTCGACTTTTACGTTGTTTCGATTGAAGTCGTTCTTGATTGTACGTTTGTCAAAAAACTTTAAATGATTTTTATTCGACTTTTACGTTGTTTCGATTGAAGTCGTTCTTGATTATACGTTTGTCAAAAAAGTTTAAATGATTTTTATTCGAGTTTTACGTTGTTTCGATTGAAGTCGTTCTTGATTATACGTTTGTCAAAAAGTTTAAATGATTTTTATTCGACTTTTACGTTGTTTCGATTGAAGCCGTTCTTGATTATACGTTTGTCAAAAAAGTTTAAATGATTTTATTCGACTTTTACGTTGTTTCGATTGAAGTCGTTCTTGATTATACGTTTGTCAAAAAAGTTTAAATGATTTTATTCGACTTTTACGTTGTTTCGATTGAAGTCGTTCTTGATTGTACGTTTGTCAAAAAAGTTTAAATGATTTTTATTCGACTATTACGTTGTTTCGATTGAAGTCGTTCTTGATTATACGTTTGTCAAAAAAGTTTAAATGATTTTTATTCGAGTTTTACGTTGTTTCGATTGAAGTCGTTCTTGATTGTACGTTTGTCAAAAAAGTTTAAATGATTTTTATTCGACTTTTACGTTGTTTCGATTGAAGCCGTTCTTGATTATACGTTTGTCAAAAAAGTTTAAATGATTTTATTCGACTTTTACGTTGTTTCGATTGAAGTCGTTCTTGATTATACGTTTGTCAAAAAAGTTTAAATGATTTTATTCGACTTTTACGTTGTTTCGATTGAAGTCGTTCTTTATTATACGTTTGTCAAAAAAAGTTTAAATGATTTTATTCGACTTTTACGTTGTTTCGATTGAAGTCGTTCTTGATTATACGTTTGTGAAAAAAAAGTTTAAATGATTTTATTCGACTTTTACGTTGTTTCGATTGAAGTCGTTCTTGATTATACGTTTGTCAAAAAAAGTTTAAATGATTTTATTCGACTTTTACGTTGTTTCGATTGAAGTCGTTCTTTATTATACGTTTGTCAAAAAAAGTTTAAATGATTTTATTCGACTTTTACGTTGTTTCGATTGAAGTCGTTCTTGATTATACGTTTGTCAAAAAAGTTTAAATGATTTTTATTCGACTTTTACGTTGTTTCGATTGAAGTCGTTCTTGATTATACGTTTGTCAAAAAAGTTTAAATGATTTTATTCGACTTTTACGTTGTTTCGATTGAAGTCGTTCTTGATTATACGTTTGTCAAAAAAGTTTAAATGATTTTATTCGACTTTTACGTTGTTTCGATTGAAGTCGTTCTTGAATATACGTTTGTCAAAAAAGTTTAAATGATTTTTATTCGACTTTTACGTTGTTTCGATTGAAGTCGTTCTTGATTGTACGTTTGTCAAAAAAGTTTAAATGATTTTTATTCGACTTTTACGTTGTTTCGATTGAAGTCGTTCTTGATTATACGTTTGTCAAAAAAGTTTAAATGATTTTATTCGACTTTTACGTTGTTTCGATTGAAGTCATTCTTGATTGTACGTTTGTCAAAAAAGTTTAAATGATTTTTATTCGACTTTTACGTTGTTTCGATTGAAGTCGTTCTTGATTATACGTTTGTCAAAAAAGTTTAAATGATTTTTATTCGACTTTTACGTTGTTTCGATTGAAGTCGTTCTTGATTATACGTTTGTCAAAAAAGTTTAAATGATTTTATTCGACTTTTACGTTGTTTCGATTGAAGTCGTTCTTGATTGTACGTTTGTCAAAAAAGTTTAAATGATTTTTATTCGACTTTTACGTTGTTTCGATTGAAGTCGTTCTTGATTATACGTTTGTCAAAAAAGTTTAAATGATTTTTATTCGAGTTTTACGTTGTTTCGATTGAAGTCGTTCTTGATTATACGTTTGTCAAAAAAGTTTAAATGATTTTTATTCGACTTTTACGTTGTTTCGATTGAAGCCGTTCTTGATTATACGTTTGTCAAAAAAGTTTAAATGATTTTATTCGACTTTTACGTTGTTTCGATTGAAGTCGTTCTTGATTATACGTTTGTCAAAAAAGTTTAAATGATTTTATTCGACTTTTACGTTGTTTCGATTGAAGTCGTTCTTGATTGTACGTTTGTCAAAAAAGTTTAAATGATTTTTATTCGACTATTACGTTGTTTCGATTGAAGTCGTTCTTGATTATACGTTTGTCAAAAAAGTTTAAATGATTTTTATTCGAGTTTTACGTTGTTTCGATTGAAGTCGTTCTTGATTGTACGTTTGTCAAAAAAGTTTAAATGATTTTTATTCGACTTTTACGTTGTTTCGATTGAAGCCGTTCTTGATTATACGTTTGTCAAAAAGTTTAAATGATTTTATTCGACTTTTACGTTGTTTCGATTGAAGTCGTTCTTGATTATAAGTTTGTCAAAAAAGTTTAAATGATTTTATTCGACTTTTACGTTGTTTCGATTGAAGTCGTTCTTGATTGTACGTTTGTCAAAAAAGTTTAAATGATTTTTATTCGACTTTTACGTTGTTTCGATTGAAGTCGTTCTTGATTATACGTTTGTCAAAAAAGTTTAAATGATTTTTATTCGAGTTTTACGTTGTTTCGATTGAAGTCGTTCTTGATTGTACGTTTGTCAAAAAAGTTTAAATGATTTTTATTCGACTTTTACGTTGTTTCGATTGAAGCCGTTCTTGATTATACGTTTGTCAAAAAAGTTTAAATGATTTTATTCGACTTTTACGTTGTTTCGATTGAAGTCGTTCTTGATTATACGTTTGTCAAAAAAGTTTAAATGATTTTATTCGACTTTTACGTTGTTTCAATTGAAGTCGTTCTTGATTATACGTTTGTCAAAAAAAGTTTAAATGATTTTATTCGACTTTTACGTTGTTTCGATTGAAGTCGTTCTTGATTGTACGTTTGTCAAAAAAGTTTAAATGATTTTATTCGACTTTTACGTTGTTTCGATTGAAGTCGTTCTTGATTATACGTTTGTCAAAAAAGTTTAAATGATTTTATTCGACTTTTAAGTTGTTTCGATTGAAGTCGTTCTTGATTATACGTTTGTCAAAAAAAGTTCAAATGATTTTATTCGAC
The DNA here is from genome assembly GCA_037127315.1 of Ascarosepion bandense. Lineage (NCBI taxonomy): Eukaryota > Metazoa > Mollusca > Cephalopoda > Sepiida > Sepiidae > Ascarosepion > Ascarosepion bandense. The sequence goes on along the minus strand of JBBBDQ010001714.1, from coordinate 1,101,936 downwards.
TTTTACGTTCTTTCGATTGAAGTCGTTCTTTATTATACGTTTGTCAAAAAAGTTTAAATGATTTTATTCGACTTTTACGTTGTTTCGATTGAAGTCGTTCTTGATTATACGTTTGTCAAAAAAAGTTTAAATGATTTTATTCGACTTTTACGTTGTTTCGATTGAAGTCGTTCTTGATTATACGTTTGTCAAAAAAAAGTTTAAATGATTTTATTCGACTTTTACGTTGTTTCGATTGAAGTCGTTCTTTATTATACGTTTGTCAAAAAAAGTTTAAATATTTTATTCGACTTTTACGTTGTTTCGATTGAAGTCGTTCTTGATTATACGTTTGTCAAAAAGTTTAAATGATTTTATTCGACTTTTACGTTGTTTCGATTGAAGTCGTTCTTGATTATACGTTTGTCAAAAAAAGTTTAAATGATTTTATTCGACTTTTACGTTGTTTCGATTGAAAGTCGTTCTTTATTATACGTTTGTCAAAAAAAGTTTAAATGATTTTATTCGACTTTTACGTTGTTTCGATTGAAGTCGTTCTTGATTATACGTTTGTCAAAAAGTTTTAAATGATTTTTATTCGACTTTTACGTTGTTTCGATTGAAGTCGTTCTTGATTATACGTTTGTCAAAAAGTTTAAATGATTTTATTCGACTTTTACGTTGTTTCGATTGAAGTCGTTCTTATTCTTACGTTTGTCAAAAAAGTTTAAATGATTTTATTCGACTTTTACGTTGTTTCGATTGAAGTCGCGTTCTTTTGAATATACGTTTGTCAAAAAAGTTTAAATGATTTTTATTCGACTTTTACGTTGTTTCGATTGAAGTCGTTCTTGATTGTACGTTTGTCAAAAAGTTTAAATGATTTTTATTCGACTTTTACGTTGTTTCGATTGAAGTCGTTCTTGATTATACGTTTGTCAAAAAAGTTTAAATGATTTTATTCGACTTTTACGTTGTTTCGATTGAAGTCATTCTTGATTGTACGTTTGTCAAAAAAGTTTAAATGATTTTTATTCGACTTTTACGTTGTTTCGATTGAAGTCGTTCTTGATTATACGTTTGTCAAAAAAGTTTAAATGATTTTTATTCGACTTTTACGTTGTTTCGATTGAAGTCGTTCTTGGTGTACGTTTGTCAAAAAAAGTTTAAATGATTTTATTCGACTTTTACGTTGTTTCGATTGAAGTCGTTCTTGATTATACGTTTGTCAAAAAAGTTTAAATGATTTTATTCGACTTTTACGTTGTTTCGATTGAAGTCGTTCTTGATTATACGTTTGTCAAAAAGTTTAAATGATTTTATTCGACTTTTACGTTATTTCGATTGAAGTCGTTCTTGATTATACGTTTTGTCAAAAAAAGTTTAAATGATTTTTATTCGACTTTTTTACGTTGTTTCGATTGAAGTCGTTCTTGATTATACGTTTGTCAAAAAAAGTTTAAATGATTTATTCCGACTTTTACGTTGTTTCGATTGAAGTCGTTCTTGATTATACGTTTGTCAAAAAAAAGTTTAAATGATTTTATTCGACTTTTACGTTGTTTCGATTGAAGTCGTTCTTGATTATATGTTTGTCAAAAAAGTTTAAATGATTTTTTATTCGACTTTTACGTTGTTTCGATTGAAGTCGTTCTTGATTGTACGTTTGTCAAAAAGTTTAAATGATTTTATTCGACTTTTACGTTGTTTCGATTGAAGTCGTTCTTGATTATACGTTTGTCAAAAAGTTTAAATGATTTTATTCGACTTTTACGTTGTTTCGATTGAAGTCGTTCTTGATTATACGTTTGTCAAAAAAAAAGTTTAAATGATTTTATTCGACTTTTACGTTGTTTCGATTGAAGTCGTTCTTGATTATACGTTTGTCAAAAAAAGTTTAAATGATTTTATTCGACTTTTACGTTGTTTCGATTGAAGTCGTTCTTGATTATACGTTTGTCAAAAAAGTTTAAATGATTTTTATTCGACTTTTACGTTGTTTCGATTGAAGTCGTTCTTGATTATACGTTTGTCAAAAAAGTTTAAATGATTTTATTCGACTTTTTGGTGTTTCCGATTGAAGTCGTTCTTGATTATACGTTTGTCAAAAAAGTTTAAATGATTTTATTCGACTTTTACGTTGTTTCGATTGAAGTCGTTCTTGATTGTACGTTTTTCAAAAAAAGTTTAAATGATTTTATTCGACTTTTACGTTGTTTCGATTGAAGTCGTTCTTTATTATACGTTTGTCAAAAAAAGTTTAAATGATTTTATTCGACTTTTACGTTGTTTCGATTGAAGTCGTTCTTGATTATACGTTTGTCAAAAAAAGTTTAAATGATTTTATTCGACTTTTTACGTTGTTTCGATTGAAGTCGTTCTTTATTATACGTTTGTCAAAAAAAGTTTAAATGATTTTATTCGACTTTTACGTTGTTTCGATTGAAGTCGTTCTTGATTATACGTTTGTCAAAAAAAGTTTAAATGATTTTATTCGAATTTTACGTTGTTTCGGTTGAAGTCGTTCTTGATTATACGTTTGTCAAAAAAGTTTAAATGATTTTTATTCGACTTTTACGTTGTTTCGATTGAAGTCGATCTTGATTGTACGTTTGTCAAAAAAGTTTAAATGATTTTATTCGACTTTTACGTTGTTTCGATTGAAGTCGTTCTTGATTATACGTTTGTCAAAAAGTTTAAATGATTTTATTCGACTTTTACGTTGTTTGATTGAAGTCGATCTTGATTGTACGTTTGTCAAAAAAGTTTAAATGATTTTATTCGACTTTTACGTTGTTTCGATTGAAGTCGTTCTTGATTATACGTTTGTCAAAAAAGTTTAAATGATTTTATTCGACTTTTACGTTGTTTCGATTGAAGTCGTTCTTGATTATACGTTTGTCAAAAAAGTTTAAATGATTTTATTCGACTTTTACGTTGTTTCGATTGAAGTCGTTCTTGATTATACGTTTGTCAAAAAAGTTTAAATGATTTTATTCGACTTTTACGTTGTTTCGATTGAAGTCGTTCTTGATTATACGTTTGTCAAAAAAAGTTTAAATGATTTTATTCGACTTTTACGTTGTTTCGATTGAAGTCGTTCTTGATTATATGTTTGTCAAAAAAGTTTAAATGATTTTTATTCGACTTTTACGTTGTTTCGATTGAAGTCGTTCTTGATTGTACGTTTGTCAAAAAAGTTTAAATGATTTTATTCGACTTTTACGTTGTTTCGATTGAAGTCGTTCTTGATTATACGTTTGTCAAAAAGTTTAAATTATTTTATTCGACTTTTACGTTGTTTCGATTGAAGTCGTTCTTGATTATACGTTTGTCAAAAAGTTTAAATGATTTTATTCGACTTTTTTACGTTGTTTCGATTGAAGTCGTTCTTGATTATACGTTTGTCAAAAAAAGTTTAAATGATTTTATTGACTTTTACGTTGTTTCGATTGAAGTCGTTCTTGATTATACGTTTGTCAAAAAAGTTTAAATGATTTTTATTCGACTTTTACGTTGTTTCGATTGAAGTCGTTCTTGATTGTACGTTTGTCAAAAAAGTTTAAATGATTTTATTCGACTTTTACGTTGTTTCGATTGAAGTCGTTCTTGATTATACGTTTGTCAAAAAGTTTAAATGATTTTTATTCACGACTTTTACGTTGTTTCGATTGAAGTCGTTCTTGATTATACGTTTTTCAAAAAAAAAGTTTAAATGATTTTATTCGACTTTTACGTTGTTTCGATTGAAGTCGTTCTTGTTATACGTTTGTCCAAAAAAGTTTAAATGATTTTATTCGACTTTTACGTTGTTTCGATTGAAGTCGTTCTTGATTATACGTTTGTCAAAAAAGTTTAAATGATTTTATTCGACTTTTACGTTGTTTCGATTGAAGTCGTTCTTGATTATACGTTTGTCAAAAAAGTTCAATGATTTTATTCGACTTTTACGTTGTTTCGATTGAAGTCGTTCTTGATTATATGTTTGTCAAAAAAGTTTAAATGATTTTATTCGACTTTTACGTTGTTTCGATTGAAGTCGTTCTTGATTGTACGTTTGTCAAAAAAGTTTCAATATTTATTCGACTTTTACGTTGTTTCGATTGAAGTCGTTCTTGATTATACGTTTGTCAAAAAGTTTAAATGATTTTTATTCGACTTTTACGTTGTTTCGATTGAAGTCGTTCTTGATTATACGTTTGTCAAAAAAAGTTTAAATGATTTTATTCGACTTTTACGTTGTTTCGATTGAAGTCGTTCTTGATTATACGTTTGTCAAAAAAGTTTAAATGATTTTATTCGACTTTTACGTTGTTTCGATTGAAGTCGTTCTTGATTCAACACGTTTGTCAAAAAGTTTAAATGATTTTATTCGACTTTTACGTTGTTTCGATTGAAGTCGTTCTTGATTATACGTTTGTCAAAAAAGTTTAAATGATTTTATTCGACTTTTACGTTGTTTCGATTGAAGTCGTTCTTGATTATACGTTTGTCAAAAAAGTTTAAATGATTTTATTCGACTTTTACGTTGTTTCGATTGAAGTCGTTCTTGATTATACGTTTGTCCAAAAAAAGTTTAAATGATTTTATTCGACTTTTACGTTGTTTCGATTGAAGTCGTTCTTGATTATACGTTTGTCAAAAAGTTTAAATGATTTTTATTCGACTTTTACGTTGTTTCGATTGAAGTCGTTCTTGATTGTTCGTTTGTCAAAAAAGTTTAAATGATTTTATTCGACTTTTACGTTGTTTCGATTGAAGTCGTTCTTGATTATACGTTTGTCAAAAAAGTTTAAATGATTTTATTCGACTTTTACGTTGTTTCGATTGAAGTCGTTCTTGATTATACGTTTTTCAAAAAAAGTTTAAATGATTTTATTCGACTTTTACGTTGTTTCGATTGAAGTCGTTCTTTATTATACGTTTGTCAAAAAAAGTTTAAATGATTTTATTCGACTTTTACGTTGTTTCGATTGAAGTCGTTCTTGATTATACGTTTGTCAAAAAAGTTTAAATGATTTTTATTCGACTTTTACGTTGTTTCGATTGAAGTCGTTCTTTATTATACGTTTGTCAAAAAAAGTTTAAATGATTTTATTCGACTTTTACGTTGTTTCGATTGAAGTCGTTCTTGATTATACGTTTGTCAAAAAAGTTTAAGTAATTTTATTCGACTTTTACGTTGTTTCGATTGAAGTCGTTCTTGATTATACGTTTGTCAAAAAAAGTTTAAATGATTTTATTCGACTTTTACGTTGTTTCGATTGAAGTCGTTCTTGATTATACGTTTGTCAAAAAAGTTTAAATGATTTTTATTCGACTTTTACGTTGTTTCGATTGAAGTCGTTCTTTATTATACGTTTGTCAAAAAAAGTTTAAATGATTTTATTCGACTTTTTTTACGTTGTTTCGATTGAAGTCGTTCTTGATTATACGTTTGTCAAAAAGTTTAAATGATTTTATTCGACTTTTACGTTGTTTCGATTGAAGTCGTTCTTGATTATACGTTTGTCAAAAAAAGTTTAAATGATTTTATTCGACTTTTACGTTGTTTCGATTGAAGTCGTTCTTGATTACGTTTGTCAAAAAAAAGTTTAAATGATTTTATTCGACTTTTACGTTGTTTCGATTGAAGTCGTTCTTGATTATACGTTTGTCAAAAAGTTTAAATGATTTTTATTCGACTTTTACGTTGTTTCGAGATTGAAGTCGTTCTTGATTGTACGTTTGTCAAAAAAAGTTTAAATGATTTTATTCGACTTTTACGTTGTTTCGATTGAAGTCGTTCTTGATTATACGTTTGTCAAAAAAGTTTAAATGATTTTTATCCGAGTTTTACGTTGTTTCGATTGAAGTCGTTCTTGATTATACGTTTGTCAAAAAAGTTTAAATGATTTTATTCGACTTTTACGTTGTTTCGATTGAAGTCGTTCTTGATTATACGTTTGTCAAAAAAAGTTTAAATGATTTTATTCGACTTTTACGTTGTTTCGATTGAAGTCGTTCTTGATTATGCGTTTGTCAAAAAGTTTAAATGATTTTTATTCGACTTTTACGTTGTTTCGATTGAAGTCGTTCTTTATTATACGTTTGTCAAAAAAAGTTTAAATGATTTTATTCGACTTTTACGTTGTTTCGATTGAAGTCGTTCTTGATTATACGTTTGTCAAAAAAGTTTAAATGATTTTATTCGACTTTTACGTTGTTTCGATTGAAGTCGTTCTTGATTATACGTTTGTCAAAAAAAGTTTAAATGATTTTATTCGACTTTTTAAGAACATTTCGATTGAAGTCGTTCTTGATTATACGTTTGTCAAAAAAGTTTAAATGATTTTATTCGACTTTTACGTTGTTTCGATTGAAGTCGTTCTTGATTATACGTTTGTCAAAAAGTTTAAATGATTTTTTGTTAAACTTTTTACGTTGTTTCGATTGAAGTCGTTCTTGATTGTACGTTTGTCAAAAAAAGTTTAAATGATTTTATTCGACTTTTACGTTGTTTCAGATTGAAGTCGTTCTTGATTATACGTTTGTCAAAAAGTTTAAATGATTTTATTCGACTTTTACGTTGTTTCGATTGAAGTCGTTCTTGAATATACGTTTGTCAAAAAAAGTTTAAATGATTTTTATTCGACTTTTACGTTGTTTCGATTGAAGTCGTTCTTGATTGTACGTTTGTCAAAAAAAGTTTAAATGATTTTTATTCGACTTTTACGTTGTTTCGATTGAAGTCGTTCTTGATTATAAATTTGTCAAAAAAGTTTAAATGATTTTATTCGACTTTTACGTTGTTTCGATTGAAGTCGTTCTTGATTGTACGTTTGTCAAGTTTAAATGATTTTTTATTCGACTTTTACGTTGTTTCGATTGAAGTCGTTCTTGATTATACGTTTGTCAAAAAAGTTTAAATGATTTTTATTCGACTTTTACGTTGTTTCGATTGAAGTCGTTCTTGATTGTACGTTTGTCAAAAAGTTTAAATGATTTTATTCGACTTTTACGTTGTTTCGATTGAAGTCGTTCTTGATTATACGTTTGTCAAAAAAGTTTAATGATTTTATTCGACTTTTACGTTGTTTCGATTGAAGTCGTTCTTGATTATACGTTTGTCAAAAAGTTTAAATGATTTTATTCGACTTTTACGTTATTTCGATTGAAGTCGTTCTTGATTATACGTTTGTCAAAAAAAGTTTAAATGATTTTATTCGACTTTTACGTTGTTTCGATTGAAGTCGTTCTTGATTATACGTTTGTCAAAAAAAGTTTAAATGATTTTTATTCGACTTTTACGTTGTTTCGATTGAAGTCGTTCTTGATTGTACGTTTGTCAAAAAGTTTAAATGATTTTATTCGACTTTTACGTTGTTTCGATTGAAGTCGTTCTTGATTATACGTTTGTCAAAAAGTTTAAATGATTTTATTCGACTTTTACGTTGTTTCGATTGAAGTCGTTCTTGATTATACGTTTGTCAAAAAAGTTTAAATGATTTTTATTCGACTTTTACGTTGTTTCGATTGAAGTCGTTCTTTATTATACGTTTGTCAAAAAAAGTTTAAATGATTTTATTCGACTTTTACGTTGTTTCGATTGAAGTCGTTCTTGATTATACGTTTGTCAAAAAAGTTTAAATGATTTTATTCGACTTTTACGTTGTTTCGATTGAAGTCGTTCTTGATTATACGTTTGTCAAAAAAAGTTTAAATGATTTTATTCGACTTTTACGTTGTTTCGATTGAAGTCGTTCTTGATTATACGTTTGTCAAAAAGTTTAAATGATTTTTATTCGACTTTTACGTTGTTTCGATTGAAGTCGTTCTTTATTATACGTTTGTCAAAAAAAGTTTAAATGATTTTATTCGACTTTTACGTTGTTTCGATTGAAGTCGTTCTTGATTATACGTTTGTCAAAAAAGTTTAAATGATTTTATTCGACTTTTACGTTGTTTCGATTGAAGTCGTTCTTGATTATACGTTTGTCAAAAAAAGTTTAAATGATTTTATTCGACTTTTACGTTGTTTCGATTGAAGTCGTTCTTGATTATACGTTTGTCAAAAAAAGTTTAAATGATTTTATTCGACTTTTACGTTGTTTCGATTGAAGTCGTTCTTGATTATACGTTTGTCCAAAAAGTTTAAATGATTTTTATTCGACTTTTACGTTGTTTCGATTGAAGTCGTTCTTGATTGTACGTTTGTCAAAAAAGTTTAAATGATTTTATTCGACTTTTACGTTGTTTCGATTGAAGTCGTTCTTGATTATACGTTTGTCAAAAAAGTTTAAATGATTTTATTCGACTTTTACGTTGTTTCGATTGAAGTCGTTCTTGAATATACGTTTGTCAAAAAAGTTTAAATGATTTTTATTCGACTTTTACGTTGTTTCGATTGAAGTCGTTCTTGATTGTACGTTTGTCAAAAAAGTTTAAATGATTTTTATTCGACTTTTACGTTGTTTCGATTGAAGTCGTTCTTGATTATACGTTTGTCAAAAAAGTTTAAACAGATTTTATTCGACTTTTACGTTGTTTCGATTGAAGTCGTTCTTGATTGTACGTTTGTCAAAAAAGTTTAAATGATTTTTATTCGACTTTTACGTTGTTTCGATTGAAGTCGTTCTTGATTATACGTTTGTCAAAAAGTTTAAATGATTTTTATTCGACTTTTACGTTGTTTCGATTGAAGTCGTTCTTGATTGTACGTTTGTCAAAAAAGTTTAAATGATTTTATTCGACTTTTACGTTGTTTCGATTGAAGTCGTTCTTGATTGTCCCGTTTTGTCAAAAAGTTTAAATGATTTTATTCGACTTTTACGTTGTTTCGATTGAAGTCGTTCTTGATTATACGTTTGTCAAAAAAGTTGAAAATGATTTTTATTCGACTTTTACGTTATTTCGATTGAAGTCGTTCTTGATTATACGTTTGTCAAAAAAAGTTTAAATGATTTTATTCGACTTTTACGTTGTTTCGATTGAAGTCGTTCTTGATTATACGTTTGTCAAAAAAGTTTACATGATTTTTATTCGACTTTTACGTTGTTTCGATTGAAGTCGTTCTTGATTGTACGTTTGTCAAAAAAGTTTAAATGATTTTATTCGACTTTTACGTTGTTTCGATTGAAGTCGTTCTTGATTATACGTTTGTCAAAAAAGTTTAAATGATTTTATTCGACTTTTACGTTGTTTCGATTGAAGTCGTTCTTGATTATACGTTTTTCAAAAAAAGTTTAAATGATTTTATTCGACTTTTACGTTGTTTCGATTGAAGTCGTTCTTTATTATACGTTTGTCAAAAAAAGTTTAAATGATTTTATTCGACTTTTACGTTGTTTCGATTGAAGTCGTTCTTGATTATACGTTTGTCAAAAAAAGTTTAAATGATTTTATTCGACTTTTACGTTGTTTCGATTGAAGTCGTTCTTTATTATACGTTTGTCAAAAAAAGTTTAAATGATTTTATTCGACTTTTACGTTGTTTCGATTGAAGTCGTTCTTGATTATACATTTGTCAAAAAAAAGTTTAAATGATTTTATTCGACTTTTACGTTGTTTCGATTGAAGTCGTTCTTGATTATACGTTTGTCAAAAAAAGTTTAAATGATTTTATTCGACTTTTACGTTGTTTCGATTGAAGTCGTTCTTGATTATACGTTTGTCAAAAAAGTTTAAATGATTTTTATTCGACTTTTACGTTGTTTCGATTGAAGTCGATCTTGATTGTACGTTTGTCAAAAAAGTTTAAATGATTTTATTCGACTTTTACGTTGTTTCGATTGAAGTCGTTCTTGATTATACGTTTGTCAAAAAAGTTTAAATTATTTTATTCGACTTTTACGTTGTTTCGATTGAAGTCGTTCATGATTATACGTTTGTCAAAAAAAGTTTAAATGATTTTATTCGACTTTTACGTTGTTTCGATTGAAGTCGTTCTTGATTATACGTTTGTCAAAAAAAGTTTAAATGATTTTATTCGACTTTTACGTTGTTTCGATTGAAGTCGTTCTTGATTATATGTTTGTCAAAAAAGTTTAAATGATTTTTATTCGACTTTTACGTTGTTTCGATTGAAGTCGTTCTTGATTGTACGTTTGTCAAAAAAGTTTAAATGATTTTATTCGACTTTTACGTTGTTTCGATTGAAGTCGTTCTTGATTATACGTTTGTCAAAAAAGTTTAAATTATTTTATTCGACTTTTACGTTGTTTCGATTGAAATCGTTCTTGATTATACGTTTGTCAAAAAAAGTTTAAATGATTTTATTCGACTTTTACGTTGTTTCGATTGAAGTCGTTCTTGATTATACGTTTGTCAAAAAAAGTTTAAATGATTTTATTCGACTTTTACGTTGTTTCGATTGAAGTCGTTCTTGATTATACGTTTGTCAAAAAAGTTTAAATGATTTTTATTCGACTTTTACGTTGTTTCGATTGAAGTCGTTCTTGATTGTACGTTTGTCAAAAAAGTTTAAATGATTTTATTCGACTTTTACGTTGTTTCGATTGAAGTCGTTCTTGATTATACGTTTGTCAAAAAAGTTTAAATGATTTTATTCGACTTTTACGTTGTTTCGATTGAAGTCGTTCTTGATTATACGTTTTTCAAAAAAAGTTTAAATGATTTTATTCGACTTTTACGTTGTTTCGATTGAAGTCGTTCTTTATTATACGTTTGTCAAAAAAAGTTTAAATGATTTTATTCGACTTTTACGTTGTTTCGATTGAAGTCGTTCTTGATTATACGTTTGTCAAAAAAAGTTTAAATGATTTTATTCGACTTTTACGTTGTTTCGATTGAAGTCGTTCTTTATTATACGTTTGTCAAAAAATGTTTAAATGATTTTATTCGACTTTTACGTTGTTTCGATTGAAGTCGTTCTTGATTATACGTTTGTCAAAAAAAGTTTAAATGATTTTATTCGACTTTTACGTTGTTTCGATTGAAGTCGTTCTTGATTATATGTTTGTCAAAAAAGTTTAAATGATTTTTATTCGACTTTTACGTTGTTTCGATTGAAGTCGTTCTTGATTGTACGTTTGTCAAAAAAGTTTAAATGATTTTATTCGACTTTTACGTTGTTTCGATTGAAGTCGTTCTTGATTATACGTTTGTCAAAAAAGTTTAAATGATTTTATTCGACTTTTACGTTGTTTCGATTGAAGTCGTTCTTGATTATACGTTTGTCAAAAAAAGTTTAAATGATTTTATTCGACTTTTACGTTGTTTCGATTGAAGTCGTTCTTGATTATGCGTTTGTCAAAAAAAGTTTAAATGATTTTATTCGACTTTTACGTTGTTTCGATTGAAGTCGTTCTTGATTATACGTTTGTCAAAAAAGTTTAAATGATTTTTATTCGACTTTTACGTTGTTTCGATTGAAGTCGTTCTTGATTGTACGTTTGTCAAAAAAGTTTAAATGATTTTATTCGACTTTTACGTTGTTTCGATTGAAGTCGTTCTTGATTATACGTTTGTCAAAGAAGTTTAAATGATTTTATTCGACTTTTACGTTGTTTCGATTGAAGTCGTTCTTGATTATACGTTTGTCAAAAAAAGTTTAAATGATTTTATTCGACTTTTACGTTGTTTCGATTGAAGTCGTTCTTGATTATACGTTTGTCAAAAAAAGTTTAAATGATTTTATTCGACTTTTACGTTGTTTCGATTGAAGTCGTTCTTGATTATACGTTTGTCAAAAAAGTTTAAATGATTTTTATTCGACTTTTACGTTGTTTCGATTGAAGTCGTTCTTTATTATACGTTTGTCAAAAAAAGTTTAAATGATTTTATTCGACTTTTACGTTGTTTCGATTGAAGTCGTTCTTGATTATACGTTTGTCAAAAAAAGTTTAAATGATTTTATTCGACTTTTACGTTGTTTCGATTGAAGTCGTTCTTGATTATACGTTTGTCAAAAAAAGTTTAAATGATTTTTATTCGACTTTTACGTTGTTTCGATTGAAGTCGTTCTTGATTATACGTTTGTCAAAAAAGTTTAAATGATTTTTATTCGACTTTTACGTTGTTTCGATTGAAGTCGTTCTTGATTGTACGTTTGTCAAAAAAGTTTAAATGATTTTATTCGACTTTTACGTTGTTTCGATTGAAGTCGTTCTTGATTATACGTTTGTCAAAAAAGTTTAAATTATTTTATTCGACTTTTACGTTGTTTCGATTGAAGTCGTTCTTGATTATACGTTTGTCAAAAAAAGTTTAAATGATTTTATTCGACTTTTACGTTGTTTCGATTGAAGTCGTTCTTGATTATACGTTTGTCAAAAAAAGTTTAAATGATTTTATTCGACTTTTACGTTGTTTCGATTGAAGTCGTTCTTGATTATACGTTTGTCAAAAAAGTTTAAATGATTTTTATTCGACTTTTACTTTGTTTCGATTGAAGTCGTTCTTGATTGTACGTTTGTCAAAAAAGTTTAAATGATTTTATTCGACTTTTACGTCTGTCCGCCACAAATATTGAAGTCGTAATATTATGAGAAAAGCGTTAAAAGTACCTAAATCCTGCTACTGTTCAATAAATATTGATAATTTTTTTTCGCTTTATCTTATAACCATTAAAGGAACTCTTTTCATATGAAAAAAGTGCGTCGAACAATAACATCCAGAGTCAGTTGTTGATGCTGACGATCCATAGCCATCTACGTACGCTAGGTAAACAAAGATTTAATGTAAATATTGTTAATTTAACAAAAATTAGTTTATTTTCTGTTATCGTAAAATCATTTTAATGACTATATTTGTCATTTAATGTTACAAAATCATTTTATTTTATGTCTTAGAGCAAAATACATTCACAAATAAAACATCCGCGACATACGATCGCCAAATTGTAAACATCTACATTAGATACATTTTTTTTTAATCATTTCACCCCGAGCAAGGTGGAAACGCCACTGATGCGCAGGGGGTTACATAAATGTAAAAAGATTAATTAGAAAAGAGTGAGGAGTACAAACTAGTTAGAAAGAAACAATAGAAAGCAGGTGCGATGACAGATACATAGGTGGAGAGAAAGGGAAGGTTATACAGGGGAGGGGAGAGAGCTAGAGTCCAGTGGTTAGTAGATGAGTATTGACTTTGCATTTAAATTTCTGGAGATTGTAGCCGTCAGGAAGCGAGTTCCACAGGCGGGAAGTGCGAGAGAAGAAGCTGCAGGAGTAGAATTGTCGTCTGCATTTGGCTAACCTGGCTGTGAATGGGTGAGACCAAGTTGACAGTCTGGTTGCACGTGTAAACACCTGTTGAGGAGGCATCAGTGACTTAAGCTCGTCCGAGCAAAGGGAGGCCACATTTCGACGATGGGGAAGTGGCTGCAGTCGAGTCGCCAGATAGTACCTATCACATTACAGACTCTCCTTTGGAGCCTGTCAAGAACACTGAGGAGAACGGCAGGGGCACCTGACCATAAATGGCAGCAGTACTCCATGCACGGACGGATGGTTGACTTGTATATATGCAGGATGGATTCAGGTGGAAAAAACATCCTGGATCGACATAGTGACCCGAGGAGGCGTAGTGTATTACTCTCCGGGAAAATCACTTGGTCCATGCTTATGGGAGGCTGGAGAGGTTGCCTGTAATGGTTGACAGACAACAGCTTGGTCTTAGATGAATTGAAGTTGACAAGCCACTTCTTGCCCCAGTTCGCCACAGAGTGTAGATCCCGTTCAAGGTCAGCAGCGAGATTATGTCTGTCCGCCACGACAGGTTTATTACTGGAGCGGGAGTATATTGTGGTGTCATCTGCGTAGATGCCTACTTGGGACTTGATCTCATCTGGGAGGTCGTTGATGAAAATAAGGAAGAGCGTTCAGTAAATACCGAAAAAACTGCATAATTCCTTTTAAACTGAATTTTTAAAAATGGAAATATTTTTTTAAACTTTTATTTTAGTTTTAATTGAAAGCTAAATGATTAAATTGATTATTTCCAGTAAGCAAAATACTCTGGTTTATTTCAAATAGCAATTATATTGATTGAATTGATTGGAATATAGAAGTTTGAGATTTTTTTTTTAATTTTTTAATTTGCCGCCATTTTTAAGCGATCAACACATTTATATAAACAAAATCTTGCAGCAATAAAATATACATCTGTGACAGTATTTTTGAAAGATTATCAAATTTGAAGTTAAATTAATCTAATTTACACAAGTATTACTTATTTATAACGTGAAATTTAGATTAAACTATTTCTTAATCACAAATTTGAACCTTTTGACCTCTGCGAGTCATAAATCAAGATTTTGTTGACAGCTTCTTGATTAGAGATAAAATGTATGGCGTTCATAAGGGACAAAATTGTACTAATTTTCTTTTGGGTAAGGGAGGAAACTCTAACTTTTTAATTTGCACATAGAAATTACCATACAAAAAAAAAACAACATCAAATGCACAAAAAATTTAAACTATTTTTAAAATATGAGTGCAGAACAATTTTTATTAAACTTTTCAATTTTCGATGGGCAATATAATCATCAATTCTAAACTAAAAAATCAAACTGCAACAGTTCTTTAAAGCTTTTAAAAATATTTTTAAAACTTGATAAATTATTATAATAAAAAAATCGAAAACAATTCTTTTAAAATTTCAGTACGATAATGTCTTTAATTATTATTATTTATTCAAGCAATTAAAAGCTTATCAAATTAAATAATATCAGAGCTTTATTGCATTTTTTTTATTCTTTATTCTTTTCGAAGCAGCTTTTCGAACACTGTCGCAAAATTTTAAATGAAAAAAATAGATGAGTTTTGCGTTTAACTATTAAAAATATAGTTTGAAGCCAATTAAAATTTATTAAAATTTCATGGATTTACATGAAGGGGGGGTAACAGAGGTAAAAAAAAATATTTTTACCAAGAATTTTCAAAAATAATAATTTCAAAAATAATTTCATTCTTTTGTGAATAAATACTGAAAGTTTCATTAAACTCTGACAGTTATTTGATTTTTGCGAGAATTTCAAAATTAATGTGTTTGTAACCGGAAAAAAGTGGATGATGTAATCATTACGTTTCTATTACAAACAGTCGTAACATTTTTTTAACCGCTAACTCAAATCAAAACAAAATTTTCTGCAAAAATTTCGAACATGTTAGAAAGGATTAAAAATTTTTTCAAAATTAATAAAAATTACTTTGATCTTTTCTCTTAATGATATTATAAATGCTTTGATGGAAAAGGTTCGTTTTTATTAAGTTCTAGATCTTTTTATCCATACTATGCTGTTTTTTTTTTAGCAATTTAATGGATGTACCTACATTTACATACATTTTACGTACATGTATTTCTAATTTTCAGTTACTTATTTTTTTTCTACTTTATTAAAAACTAAAACTTATTTGTTTGTAAGCTTAAAATAGATTTTTATTGACCAAAAATTATTAAAAATGCTTTTATGAATAGAATACGTGAGTGGAAATGGTTATTTGTGGTTTAGCCTAGAGACAAGTAAATTGGGAAAAAATAAATTCGACAAAAGTCGTTTTTCGACTTAAATTGTCTTTCCTGGAACAAAATTACCGACATAAAGTGAGGTGTATATATATATATACTGGACAAATCTGATCACAGATAAAGAAGAGACTTGAAGCAACGGAAAATTGTTTCGGGAGAAAAATGCTGCAAATACAATTTAAAAAAAAAAACTTTATTAAAAATCATCATTCAGTGATGAACTCTCTCCCAGTCCAACTGATATACAGTAGGCAGTTGCACCAGTATGCTACAGAATACATGTCCAGGGGTGGAACAAATGATTTTTAAAAATTACTCAGTTAAGTGCCATACGTGATACACGCTTGGGCGATGATGTCTCGAAAGAGTCATGACTGACAGATTATCCTGCAGTAGGTTGCCATTACTTTACGTGGTTACCAGTAAAAGCTATGGAACCTAATTTGTCGTGTTATTTAACCCATAACTGGAGGGAGAGACGGATTAATACCTTTCCCAAGGGTATTTGCGCGTAAGTGAATGGAAGGAGTTCAACTGGAATTCGAACCCGAGTCCTTGATTTGTCGTTTCGAGTCGATATCTGCTGCACCGGAACGCACATCCCATCAAAATTACTAAATGGACTAAAGAATGCTACATTATAGTTCTCAGTGACAAACAAGTTTAATTCGTTTATTTTTCAAAAAAGTCAAAGTTTAAAAACCTTTTAATATATTCGCCAAATAAACGCATTAAACTGCGTAATTAATAGAAATCTATAAAAAGCAAACATTTTATTTCTTTCTTGCCTCAACAAGTAGTATCTTGTAGCAGAGAACTCCTAACGTGGCGCGGTTGGATCCAGGGACTTGAGCCAAAGAATTGTGAGCTCAATACGTTACTACAACGGTCCGAACAATGCAAATAGTGTAAATAATTGCAATACCTCATCTCAGAAATATAGACAGATATTGGAGGTGAACATGGCAACAAAGATGAGGACAACAGTCCGAACAATGTAAATAGTGTAAATAATTACAATACCTCATCTCAGAAATATAGACAGATATTGAAGGTGAATATGGCAACAAAGATGAGGACAACAGTCCGAACAATGTCAATAGTGTAAATAATTACAATACCTCATCTCAGAAATATAGACAGATATTGAAGGTAAATATGGCAACCAAGATAAAGACAACAGTCCGAACAATGTAAATAGTATAAATAATTACAATACTTCATCTCAGAAATATAGACAGATATTGAAGGTAAATATGGCAACCAAGATAAAGACAACAGTCCGAACAATGTAAATAGTGTAAATAATTACAATACCTCATCTCAGAAATATAGACAAATACATTTTTGTAAAAATATATTTTCTAATTTACCAGCCATACATCTTTATAAAAAAAATATTTCTAGTAATACCTTTTATTTTGTAAAAAAAATGATATATATATTGCCAGCAATGTCTTTTTGAAAAAAAAAGTTACTAGTAATTAATTTTTGTAAAATAAATACTGCTCCTAAGAAAATTAAATTTCGGCATTTAATGACCCATTAGGAATTGATATGTCGTTAAAGAAACAAATCAAATGAAAGGTACCAAGAGAATTAAATTTTGGCATTAAATGACCCATAAGAAGTTGATATGACGTTAAACAAACAAATCAAATTTAATTCAGGGTTTTCCTTCTCTTAGACTTGTTATCAACCTCAAACAATTCTATAAGGCCCAGTTTGTTCTGCTATTTATCCATAGCTGGGGATAAATGCAATGAATTCAACTGGATTTCAAGATCGCCTCTCGGATTTCTCAATCCGTGCCGCTAACCATTATTCTAACATGCCTCCCTCTCAACAGAATTCTTAATAAGTTTTCTTTATTCCCGTTTAATAAAAATCAAATTTGTCAACATGAAGTCATGGCAACCGAAAGATTTTAAAAAAACTGACTTGAACATCATCCACAACCTTCAATGGCGCCATTTTATTTCAAGTTATTTTCTATACATATACAGCGAATTTATTAACCACCAGTAATAAATTCGTGTAACAGCAAGCAATTTTTCAAGAGATGAAAAATTTGTTTTTTTCTTTTCTTTTTACGTTTTGTTTTTCATGCTCCCCGTTCCGTTATTCATTTATCTTATTTTTTTATTTTTTTAAATTTCTGTTTAATCTTATTTTATTTTTGCTGCCTCAGCAAATAGAAAATATTGCTTCTTGTCTCTAACATAAATCTTCTGTTGATTCACCGAAAAGCTGGTCGGTAATTGTAATGCTCAGAAGAACACAATTCAAATTGATATTGTTTTTTGTTTCCATGGCCGGTGACTGAACTCACCTGAGCCCTAGACAACAATTAACAACCCTGACATCCACCACCCTAATGAAATGAGCGTTTTCCCCTAACTTCTAGACGATTAAATAATTGGTACATTTATTTGCTTATAAAATTACTGTCAGTATATATATATAATGTTGTTACATATATGCGTTCGTTTATTGGTTATTGTATTTTTTATGGTCTGCAAATAATCTCGATGAATAATATTTATAGTCATTTTTTGCTTTTTAGTAAATTTAATCATTCTTTTTTTAATTTTATTGAAATTCAATATATATATACTATAGTCATCCGCAGACAGATCTGTTTCGTTGTATTACAGCTCATCAGTAGGGATTAGACTCCGGCCGCTTCCTAACCCAAGATTGAAACCCGACCGCATTGGCGTCAGTTAGCGATTCTACTCCTAGGCCACGAGCGTCCAGTAGAAGAAGGCAGGCTTTTTAGCGCGTATAAACACACCCAATAGCTAGGGTGCTCCAATTCATTATCGAATGAGCAATGCGTAAATGACGGAGTGGCTACTGTTTACAAAGTCTACCACTCTTCCAGAGTGCTCAATCAGGGTGTGAGAGTGTAAACACTATATATATATATATATATATATATATATATATATATATAAGGAGTAGAGACTCCGACTGACACCAAATCTGTCGAGCTTCGATCCCGGCTGGAAGCAAGTAGAATAAACGGAATGGCGTTCTTCAGATGGACAGTGCGAGAAAAGGAACTGTTGGAGTAGAATTATCGGTTTCATTTCTAATCAAAATTTTATGCGTTGTCTTTACAGAGTTAAAGGGATCCTACTTGCCCGGTATTTATTAGGTTCTTTTAGATATGACAGAAGATGAGGAAAACAATCCGAACAATGTAAATGGTGTAAATAATTACAATACCTCATCTCAGAAATATAGACAGATATTGGAGGTGAATATGGCAAGAAAGATGAGGACAACAGTCCGAACAATGTAAATAGTGTAAATAATTACAATACCTCATCTCAGGAATATAGACAGATATTGAAGGTGAATATGGCAACAAAGATGAGGACAACAGTCCGAACAATGTAAATAGTGTAAATAATTACAATACCTCATCTCAGAAATATAGACAGATATTGAAGGTGAATATGGCAACAAAGATGAGGACAACAGTCCGAACAATGTAAATAGTGTAAATAATTACAATACCTCATCTCAGAAATATAGACAGATATTGAAGGTGAATATGACAGAAAGATGTGAACAACAGTTCGAACAATGTAAATAGTGTAAATAGAAATATTCCAGATTTTCAAAAAAAATTTTTTAAAAAATCAATGGAAAAATAAAAGAAATCATCTAATTTCCATCAAAGATTAAATTTTTTATCTTTTATTTATTTTCATATATATATATATATTGCAAGCATTTTCCTTAGTTACTGTAGTAATCCTGTGGAGCTTTTGTCTGACATTATTGAAATTCAAATTCCGAGTAGACACCCCTTTGAGATGGGATGCCAAGTAGACAAGAATGAGCATGTTTGACATTTTCTCTTTGCTTTTAATCAAGATGCCAATGCTGCTTCAGACATTTGTACTGTGTATGAAAATGAAATGCTTCAAAACAATCAAACGGTCAATGATACACGATAGTCACAGCTAATCCATCCATAGAGTACTATAGGGATGTATTTTACATACAGTGCATTCCTTTTTGTTACATAGTCTACAAGCAGCAAGCAACAACCTCTGACTTGGATTATAATCGAACATTCATGTGTTGCTTTTACAAAGATGAACAGGGTTCAAGAAGACAGAAGGTAGCGATTGTTATTGCTTTTAAATTTTTGAAGTTATCAGGGAAGCAAATAATTGGAATTGTGTTCCTTTGGTGAGCAGTGCGAAAAAGAATCTATCGTAGTAGATGTGACAGCTGCATTTAGCTATTTCAGCAATAAAAGAGTAGAACCCAGATGCCAATCTAGTCATTCAGTTAAGTGCCATACATGATACATGCTTTGGCAATCATGTCTCGAAAGAGACATGACTGACTGGACAAAAGATTATCCCGCAATAGTTTGCTATAGCTTTCTGCGTTAGACTGGTTTCCAACCAAAGCTATAGAACCCAATTTGTACTATTATTTAACTCATAACTGGAGGGAAGGGACGGATTAATACCTTTCCCAAGGGTATTTGTGCGTAAGTGAATGCAAGGAATTCAACTGGAATTCGAACTCGGCACCCCGATTTGTCATTCCGAGTCGATATTCACTACACCACAATCCCAACCTAGTAGCACGCTTAAATTCATGCAGTCGAAGCACCACGGAAAAAAAAATAACCGTGAGAGCAAGTGTCATGAAAATATTTGAAAGCAAGCCACGTTGCGTCGGTGAGAAAGTAACTGAAGTTGAAATGGCTGATCACGATCGAGTACATTGTAGACAATTCTCTGGATTTTGTCAGGAATCTCGAGATCTCCAGCAGGAGCAACAGATATGATATGTTAATGGTATTATTCGAAGGTACAAAGAAAGATTCTTTTAGAGTATTTTCGGTGACATTTTCGTATGCCGATGACAGAAAACAGCGTCTTTCTCGTAAATGTGAATAAAAGAAAGGAACAGATGTGTCTAGATAAACGGGAAAACACCCGAACCAGACCAGAGCTAGCTTCAACCCAAGCGAATAAAGTACGTTTATCAGGATTGGTAACCACCAATTTTCTGTGAAATGCTTAAAAACTACCAAATCTAAGCTGTATGTTAACCACAGGCCTAGAGAGGCAATTCAGGTAAAAAAAAAAAAAAATAACCGGCGATTCAGTGTGATTTTTCGACGATGCTTGCCCCAAACATGACCAAACATACAATTAAAGAGGCCTGTTGGGATGTTCTTCTGTACCCACCATATTCTACTGATTTAACCCCCACCCTAAAATATTACTTTTTTCGATCGCTTTCTCACAATTTGTGGAGTTTTTTCCTTCATCAACTATTTGGAGGTTAAAAACCGTCTAGATATATTTCCAATTCATTCCTAATAGTAACACCATTTACAATTCATTTCTAATAAAAGAATTATTTCCTACGAATTCCTAATAGTAAAAATCATTTTGCAATATATTCTTAACACTAAAATAATTTACTATGCATTCCAAATAGTTTAATCATTTGCAATGCATTCTTAATATCAAAATAATTTTTTATGGATTCCTAATAGTTAAATAATTTCCTATGCAATCCTAATATTAAAATAATTTCCTATACATTCCCAATAGTTAACGCATTTCCAATGCATTCCTAATATTAAAATAATTTCTTATGCATTCCTAATAGCTAAATCATTTCTACTGTATTCCTAGGTATAAATTTATTTGCAATGTATTTCTGATAGTAAATAATTTCGGAAGTATTCCCAAAAGTTTTCAATGTATTCCCAAAATAATTTTCTATGAATTTGTAATAGTAAAAACATCTAATACGAATTCCTAATAGTAAAATCATTTCCATTGCATTCTTAATAATGAAATCATGTCCAATGCATTCCTAACAGTAAAATCATTTGCATTCCTAGTACAAAGAGATAAATAAATAGTTTAATAAATACTAATGTATATCTAATAGTAAAATCATTTCCAATGCATTGCTTATGGTAAAACTATTTCTAATGCATTCCTAATGGTAAAATCATTTCCAATGCATTGCTTATGGTAAAACTATTTCTAATGCATTCCTAATGGTAAAATCATTTCCAATGCATTGCTTACTGTAAAACTATTTCTAATTCATTCCTAACGGTAAAATCATTTCCAATGCATTGCTGACTGTAAAACTATTTCTAATGCATTCCTAATGGTAAAATCATTTCCAATGCATTGCTTACTGTAAAACTATTTCTAATTCATTCCTAATGGTAAAATCATTTCCAATGCATTGCTGACTGTAAAACTATTTCTAATGCATTCCTAATGGTAAAATCATTTCCAATGCATTGCTTATGGTAAAACTATTTCTAATGCATTCCTAATGGTAAAATCATTTCCAATGCATTGCTGACTGTAAAACTATTTCTAATGCATTCCTAATGGTAAAATCATTTCCAATGCATTGCTTACTGTAAAACTATTTCTAATTCATTCCTAACGGTAAAATCATTTCCAATGCATTGCTGACTGTAAAACTATTTCTAATGCATTCCTAATGGTAAAATCATTTCCAATGCATTGCTTACTGTAAAACTATTTCTAATGCATTCCTAATGGTAAAATCATTTCCAATGAATTGCTTACTGTAAAACTATTTCTAATGCATTCCTAATGGTAAAATCATTTCCAATGAATTGCTTACTGTAAAATTATTTCTAATGCATTCCTAATGGTAAAATCATTTCCAATGAATTGCTTACTGTAAAACTATTTCTAATGCATTCCTAATGGTAAAATCATTTCCAATGAATTGCTTACTGTAAAACTATTTCTAATGCATTCCTAATGGTAAAATCATTTCCAATGCATTGCTGACTGTAAAACTATTTCTAATGCATTCCTAATGGTAAAATCATTTCCAATGCATTGCTTATGGTAAAACTATTTCTAATGCATTCCTAATGGTAAAATCATTTCCAATGCATTGCTGACTGTAAAACTATTTCTAATGCATTCCTAATGGTAAAATCATTTCCAATGCATTGCTTACTGTAAAACTATTTCTAATTCATTCCTAACGGTAAAATCATTTCCAATGCATTGCTGACTGTAAAACTATTTCTAATGCATTCCTAATGGTAAAATCATTTCCAATGCATTGCTTACTGTAAAACTATTTCTAATGCATTCCTAATGGTAAAATCATTTCCAATGAATTGCTTACTGTAAAACTATTTCTAATGCATTCCTAATGGTAAAATCATTTCCAATGAATTGCTTACTGTAAAACTATTTCTAATGCATTCCTAATGGTAAAATCATTTCCAATGAATTGCTTACTGTAAAACTATTTCTAATGCATTCCTAATGGTAAAATCATTTCCAATGAATTGCTTACTGTAAAACTATTTCTAATGCATTCCTAATGGTAAAATCATTTTCAATGAATTGCTTACTGTAAAACTATTTCTAAAGCATTCCTAATGGTAAAATCATTTCCAATGCATTGCTTATGGTAAAACTATTTCTAATGCATTCCTAATGGTAAAATCATTTCCAATGCATTGCTGACTGTAAAACTTTATTTCTAATGCATTCCTAATGGTAAAATCATTTCCAATGCATTGCTTACTGTAAAACTATTTCTAATTCATTCCTAATGGTAAAATCATTTCCAATGCATTGCTTGACTGTAAAACTATTTCTAATGCATTCCTAATGGTAAAATCATTTCCAATGCATTGCTTACTGTAAAACTATTTCTAATGCATTCCTAATGGTAAAATCATTTCCAATGAATTGCTTACTGTAAAACTATTTCTAATGCATTCCTAATGGTAAAATCATTTCCAATGAATTGCTTACTGTAAAACTATTTCTAATGCATTCCTAATGGTAAAATCATTTCCAATGAATTGCTTACTGTAAAACTATTTCTAATGCATTCCTAATGGTAAAATCATTTCCAATGCATTGCTTACTGTAAAACTATTTCTAATGCATTCCTAATGTTAAAATCATTAAAAACCTGCTAACAAAATCATTTCGAGTGCATTCATAAAAGCAAAATTATCTCTAAAATATTCTTAATATTAAAATACTTTTCGATGCATTCCTAATTGCAAAATTATTTCTCATGAACTACTAACATTAAAATCATTTCCAGTTGATAACAAATAGTAAAATCATTTACAACAGATTCTTGAGATTAAAATCTTTCCCTCTGAATTACTAATAGCAAAACCATTTCCAATGGATTCATAATAGTGAAATAATTTCCTTTGAATTCGCAATTGCAAAATCATTTCCAATCAGTTCCTAAGAAAAAAAAAACATTTCCAATTCATTCCTCATAGTAAGGTTATTTTAAATGCATTCCTAATAGCAAAATCATTTATAATACATTCGTAATAATAAAACCATTTATGACACTGTCTTATAGTAAAATCTTTTCCAATTCCCTTCTATAGTAAAATGCTTTTCAATCAAAATCTTTTCCAATTCCCTCCTATAGTAAAATCCTTTTCAATCAAAATCTTTTCCAATTCTCTTCTATAGTAAAATGCTTTTCAATCAAAATCTTTTCCAATTCCCTACTATAGTAAAATGCTTTTCAATCAAAATCTTTTCCAATTCCCTACTATAGTAAAATCCTTTTCAATCAAAATCTTTTCCAATTCCCTTCTATAGTAAAATCCTTTTCAATCAAAATCTTTTCCAATTCCCTCCTATAGTAAAATCCTTTTCAATCAAAATCTTTTCCAATTCTCTTCTATAGTAAAATGCTTTTCAATCAAAATCTTTTCCAATTCCCTACTATAGTAAAATCCTTTTCAATCAAAATCTTTTCCAATTCCCTCCTATAGTAAAATCCTTTTCAATCAAAATCTTTTCCAATTCTCTTCTATAGTAAAATGCTTTTCAATCAAAATCTTTTCCAATTCCCTTCTATAGTAAAATGCTTTTCAATCAGAATCTTTTCCAATTCCCTTCTATAGTAAAATCCTTTTCAATCAAAATCTTTTCCAATTCCCTTCTATAGTAAAATGCTTTTCAATCAAAATCTTTTCCAATTCCCTCCTATAGTAAAATCCTTTTCAATCAAAATCTTTTCCAATTCCCTCCTATAGTAAAATCCTTTTCAATCAAAATCTTTTCCAATTCCCTCCTATAGTAAAATCCTTTTCAATCAAAATCTTTTCCAATTCCCTCCTATAGTAAAATCCTTTTCAATCAAAATCTTTTCCAATTCCCTCCTATAGTAAAATCCTTTTCAATCAAAATCTTTTCCAATTCCCTTCTATAGTAAAATGCTTTTCAATCAAAATCTTTTCCAATTCCCTTCTATAGTAAAATGCTTTTTAATCAAAATCTTTTCCAATTCCCTTCTATAGTAAAATCCTTTTCAATCAAAATCTTTTCCAATTCCCTTCTATAGTAAAACCCTTTTCAATCAAAATCTTTTCCAATTCCCTCCTATAGTAAAATGCTTTTCAATCAAAATCTTTTCCAATTCCCTTCTATAGTAAAATGCTTTTCAATCAAAATCTTTTCCAATTCCCTTCTATAGTAAAATGCTTTTCAATCAAAATCTTTTCCAATTCCCTCCTATAGTAAAATCCTTTTCAATCAAAATCTTTTCCAATTCCCTTCTATAGTAAAACCCTTTTCAATCAAAATCTTTTCCAATTCCCTCCTATAGTAAAATGCTTTTCAATCAAAATCTTTTCCAATTCCCTTCTATAGTAAAATGCTTTTCAATCAAAATCTTTTCCAATTCCCTTCTATAGTAAAATCCTTTTCAATCAAAATCTTTTCCAATTCCCTTCTATAGTAAAACCCTTTTCAATCAAAATCTTTTCCAATTCCCTCCTATAGTAAAATGCTTTTCAATCAAAATCTTTTCCAATTCCCTTCTATAGTAAAATGCTTTTCAATCAAAATCTTTTCCAATTCCCTTCTATAGTAAAATGCTATTCAATCAAAATCTTTTCCAATTCCCTTCTATAGTAAAATGCTTTTCAATCAAAATCTTTTCCAATTCCCTTCTATAGTAAAATCCTTTTCAATCAAAATCTTTTCTAATTCCTTACTATAGCAAAATCACTTCACTTCCTATCTATATAAAGGCATATTTTCATCGCTTTTCATCGCAGAAGTTTCTATGCCACCATTTTGCATAACTTAATTGCGTGTAAATGATAACTTTTGATATATTTGTTTAATAAAACTTCTACTTTTTCTTCATAATGCCGATGACAAGACGATGATGAAGATGCAAAATTTTCAAATTTATGACAGTTAACTCTGCCTTCGCAGTCTTCGGATTGCAGGAAGGAAATTTTTCCAGTTAACCAAATTAGATTCAGATAAAAGGAGATTGTGTTGGCAAAGTCGACTTGCCGACGTGTCAAGTTCGTTGCTTTAGTTCGTTTATTGATGTCGTTGGGTCAAATATCTTAGATGGAAATTTGCAGTTGATAATCAAAACCAATACTGAGGTGGTGAAAGCTGGAGGGAGGAAGGAGGTAGCGGTAATGGGAAGTGGATGAAGGATTGAAGAAAGAAAAGAAAGAGAAGAGGTAGAAGATGGATGTAGGAGAAGAAATAAAGCCACAGCGAAGACTTAATTAGGACAATCTTACAAACTGTGCAAAGAAAGAAAGAAAGAAAGAAAGAAAGAAAGAAAGAACGGTGGATACGATGTAAAAAAAACAAAGACAGAAAATACGCTATAAACAAACAGAAATAAATAAATGAAGAAAGAAAGAAAGAAAGAAAGAAAGAAAGAATAAAGGAAAGAAAGAACGGTGGATACGCTGTGAAAGAAAGAAACAAAGACAGAAAGTACGTTACAAACAAACAGAAAGAAAGAAAGAAAGAAAGAAAGAAAGAAAGAAAGAACGGTAGATACGATATTAAAGAAAGAAACAAAGACAGTACGCTACAAACAAACAGAAAGAAAGAAAGAAAGAAAGAAAGAAAGAAAGAGCGGTGGATACGCTGTGAAAGAAAGAAACAAAGACAGAAAGTACGTTACAAACAAACAGAAAGAAAGAAAGAAAGAAAGAAAGAAAGAAAGAACGGTAGATACGATATGAAAGAAAGAAACAAAGATAGTACGCTACAAACAAACAGAAAGAAAGAAAGAAAGAAAGAAAGAAAGAAAGAAAGAAAGAAAGAATAGAGAAAAGAAATAACGGTGGATACGATGTGAAAGAAAGAAACAAAGACAGAGAGTACGCTACAAACAAACAGTAAGAAAGAAAGAAAAAATGGTTGATACGATATGACAGAAAAAAATAAAGAAGATTATATGAGAATGAACAAAAAGTAAGAAAAAACGATGAGAAAGAAGAGAAAGAAAGAATGTCGAAAAATTCTATAACTAAGGAAAGAAAAGTGAAAGAATGTGAACCAAAAGAAAGAAAGAAAGAAAGAAAGAAAGAAAGAAAGAAAGAAAGAAAGAACGCTGGATACGATGAGACATACTGAAAGAAAAGAATAAAGAAAAAGAAAGCAAGAAAAGAAGAAGGGATGACAGAATTGTGAAAACGAGAAAAAAGAAAGAAAGAAAAAGAAGAAAAGAAATAAAACCGCTAGATATCTTGTGACATACACATTTCGAAAAAAGAAAGGAAGAACGCTTAAAATCGGCAGAAAGAACGCTTAAAATCGGCAGAAAGAAAGAAAGAAAGAAAGAAAGAAAGAAAGACAAACAGACGGACAGACAGGCAGACCGCTGGATATGATGTGACAGACAACAGGAAAAATGAAATAAGCAGAAAGAAAGAAAGAAAGAAAGAATGCTGAATGAGGCAAGGAATAAATAAAAGAAAATCAAGAGCTAAACTTCGACTGACAGAAAACTAGAAAAGGCAAAATTATTAAAAAAAAACATATTTTGCCTTGTGGAGCCCCACTCTAAGACAAAAAGAGTAGAAAGAAAGAAAGGAAGAAAGAAAGAAAGAAAGAAAGAAAGAAAGAACGCTGGTGATAATGGCGAGCCCATTGCTTAGCCTTCATCCTGTCAGATATATGACAGATTACAAACAATACAGCGATAATTTACCCATCGCGAATGTTGATTATTAAAAAGATGTGACAAATTGAATATAAACCCCTTAAAAAATATATTTTCTATTTATGTTAAGCCCATTAAAAGTAGACCACTTGTCAAAGACGTTTTCTGATTGGTCCATATATGAACTTAGCTCACTGGTGCCCCCTATATATGAATTTACTCGAGCAACAAGATTAGAAACTAGGTCCCACCCTTTTACTGTGAAACCAATAAATTTAATGCAAATTCTACTCCAGTAGCTTCTTTTCTCGCACTTCCCGCCTGTAGAATTCCCTTCCGTTTACTTGGTTCCCCGACAGCTACAATCTCCTAGAATTTAAATGTAAAGTCAATAGTCATCTCCTATCTCAGCAACCTGTATCCTCTCTCTCATGCTTCTTTCTCCGTCCACACCATTCTCATCAGTATTCTCATCCTTCTCTTACTCACTTC
Organism: Ascarosepion bandense; assembly: GCA_037127315.1. Taxonomy (NCBI): domain Eukaryota; kingdom Metazoa; phylum Mollusca; class Cephalopoda; order Sepiida; family Sepiidae; genus Ascarosepion; species Ascarosepion bandense. The sequence goes on along the minus strand of JBBBDQ010001714.1, from coordinate 1,074,000 downwards.
CTGACACCCCCTATAACCTGTCACTCTTTCTCATAACTTTCCTTCTATGTAACCCCTGCGAGTGTTCTTAGCGAGTGTTCTTAGCTAGGTTTTGTGTCGAGGTACCCCTGATAAATATCGAAAATCGATAATCGAAAAATTCGGGTGATAGAAGGAGTGGTCCAATTTTAATTAAATTTGATACACTCATAGACAAAGACATAAGAAACGATATTCAGAAGTTTCAAGGTTGCAGTTCTTATAATAGTGCAGAAAATCGATGATATATATATATATATATATATATATAAAAGGCAAGATGTTTGTGTGTGTGTCTGTTTATCTGCCTGTATGTCTGCATATTTTTCAGCCCTTTTATTTTAGTTTTTGCTTCGGGTTTGGCTCTGAGTAGCTATAATTGTAGTTCTTAGTCACAGCCGTGATACCATTTACTCAGAGGACTTATTTAGCCTTCAAACTTCAGTTTACGATGAAAATAACTTATTTGATATCAATACCAGGAAATCAAAATTTGACTTACATCCATTCATTTTTCTTTCAGTCTACTGTTTCGCTTTAACTGGAAACAACTGTCATGCTGCTAGTATATATATATATATATATATATGTGTGTGTGTGTGTGTGTGTGTGTGTGTGTGTGTGTGTGTGTGTGTGTGTGTCCTTCCATCCTTTCTCCTGAACGTGCATCCATTCCATTGGAATCTTCGAAGTGAGCCGGTCACATGACTAAGACCAAATGTACATTCTGTAGCGTGAAGCAGAACTCGCACTTCCGGACAGGGAAGTAGATGTTCATACCTTTCGCCATCTAACAGACAGAAGAAAACCGTCCACTTCATTCGTCATACGACACAAAGCAGAATCCTTAGTGAGAATTCCGAAAACAAGAAGCAGGCACTTGAAACCTTATTCTGTTTGAACCTAAAAAGTAGCCTTTATTGTACGGCTCTTTTTGCATCTCACTTTGAGAGTTCACAGGCTGATTAAAAATTTACATATTATCAAACTTCTATCGCAGCAAACAAATCCTACGAATAATACACAGCAAAGACCAAATCTTACAAATAATACACAGCAAAGACCAAATCCTACGAATAATACACAGCAAAGACCAAATCTTACGGATAATACACAGCAAAGACCAAATCCTACGAATAATACACAGCAAAGACCAAATCTTACGGATAATACACAGCAAAGACCAAATCCTACGAATAATACACAGCAAAGACCAAATCTTACGAATAATACACAGCAAAGACCAAATCCTACGAATAATACACAGCAAAGATCAAATCTTACGAATAATACACAGCAAAAGAATCTTCATTTAAAGAAAAAGAAACAAGAAAATTTTTGACGAATACAAAAATACAATCCAAAAGAATCTGTAATGTGATCGGTCCCGACCTGGCAGCTCGACTCCAGCCCATTTCTCACCGACGGGATGTGGCTTCCCTTAAGTCAAGTTCCATACGTGATATACGCTTGGATGATCATGTCTCTTTCAAACAAATCAACCATCCGACCATGCAGAGAATACCGTTGTCATATCTGGTTAGGGGCCGATTGTTGTTAATCTCAGTGTTCTCGACAGGCTCCAAAAGAGAATCTGTAATGTAATAGATCCTTACCTGGCAGCTCGACTCCAGCCACTTTCTCACTTCTACAAATATTTTCATAGCTTCTGCTCCGACCAATTTAGGTCACTAGTGCCGCCTCTTGAAGACTTTACTCGTGCAACCAGACTGGCAACAAGGTCCCACTCATTTACAGTTAGATCAACCAAATGCAGCTGACATCAGTTTCTCTTCTCGCAGTTCCCGCCTGCATAACTTCTTTTCGTATACTTGCTTTCCTGACAGCTACAATCTCCAGTAATTTAAATGCAATGTCAATTCCCGTCTCTTATCCACTTGACTCCAGTCCTTCCCTCGTTCTGTCTACATCACCCAGTGTATCTTGTTCTTTTCCTTTCTCACTCAACCTTCGCAACAGTCTTCCTACATGTATTCCCATCCTTCTCTTGCCCTTTCTCTGGCACCCCCTGTAACTGATTCGTTTTTCTCTTCACTCTCCTCCTGCCTAAACTTGTACTCTCTTGTGTAGCCCCCATGCGCATCAGTGGCGGTGAAACGATTGGGGTGAAACGACTAAAAAAATATAACTGGACATACACTTTTTCCCTATTTCTGATTGGAACAATAAAGCCAAATGTATTTTGAACGATCTTGATTAAACAAATCATTTAAGAACATTTTATTAAATAGAGAATCTTGATTTTGAACTGTATTACTTAAGTCCATTCATCAGCATAATTATCAAATATTCACTTGGACTCAAAACATCTAATCCTTTCGAAAACATTGTATATATTTGTATTTTTGTATATGAAAGTTATGTTTGTTAGAAATAGTTGCTGATTAAGAATTTAATCGCTGTACTAGATTCTGACCAGTCAAGAGTATATCCCGTATGGCACTTAACTGACTAGATTGGCAGTTAGGTCTCATCATTTTACATCTGAAATGGCAAGTTTTATGCTACTTATTGGCGGAACTCTCCTTCAGCTTCTGGCTTTCTTTCCAGTTAACATTTATCTTTAAACATTTAAATGCAATGTCAATCGTTGTTTTGTCTTCTTAATTTCTATTCATTTATTGTTCTCTCCCCATAATAAAGTTTGTTTTTCTTTTCATATTCTATCACATTCACTCTTGCATCTTAGTGGCTTTATTGTCTTGCTTTGAATGAAATGGTTAAAATTAATCGACAAAACCGAATCCTGAGTTCCTCAAATAAAGAGTCAAATTCTAAGCATTATAATGGTTAGTCTTATAACCTAACTAGCAGTATAACCCGGCGTTGCTCGGGTGTAATCAAAGCTTTAAAACTAATCCATGATCCTGGAGCTCAAACTCTTTGGACGTTGGAACGAAAGACTAAAAAGCAATACTTGTTTCCAGTTAAAGCAAAACCGTAGACTGAAAGAAAAATGAATGGATGTAAGTCAAATTTTGATTTCCTGGTATCGATATCAAATTTTCTGCACTATTGTCAGAACTGCAACCTTGAAACTTCTGAATATCGTTTCTTATGTCTTTGTCTATGAGTGTATCAAATTTGATTAAAATTGGACCACTCCTTCTATAACCCAGTTTTTTCGATTATCGATTTTTGATATTTATCGGCGTTACCTCGGCACAAAACCTAGCTAAGAACACTCGCAGACGCTCATAGTACAACTGTGTAAATTTTCAAGAAAATCGGTTCAGCCGTTTCGGAGTCTATAGGTAGCGGACACACATACAGACACACACAGACAAAGTTCCATTTATAAACAAGTTTAGATAGAAAATACCAACTGAAGTTTTAGTCCATACGAATTTACTTATAAGGAGGACGCTAATTATGGTAAACATTTTATTGGTTGATACTAAAGCTTGTAAAAAAAAAAACTTTTAAAAAGCCAAAAGTATTTTGAATGAACTTAATTGAACAAATCATTTAAGAACATTTTATTAAATAGAGAATGTTCATTTGAAATGTATTAAATCCATTCTTCAGCATATCCAACATTCACTTGAACATTCACTTAATCCTTTAGAAAACATTTGTATATACTTCCATTTTTTGTATATAAAAATTGTAATTTGTTAAAAAGAGTTGTTGATTACTCAAATTGATTACCTTGTGCCTTAGATGCAAATTAAAATGTTGTTGGAGAAATTGAACGCAGCCTAAAATAATGCTTTCTTCAGTCAGTTAAGTGCCATACGCGATACACGCTTGGGCGATCATGTCTCGAAAGAGACATGAATGACTGGGCAGAAGATTATCCCGCAGTAGGTTGCCATTGCTCTCTGCGGTAGACTGGTTGCCGACAAAGGCTACAGAACCCAGTCTGTCCTGTTATTTAACCCATAACTGGAGGGAAGAGACGGATTATTACCTTTACCTAGCTTATTTATGCATAAGTGAATGCAATGAATATCAACGGCAATTCGAACTCGGTTAGCCGACTATCTCATTCCGAGCTGATATCCACTGCACCACAACGCACGTCAGTCGGTATGCACCTCGAAAATATCACTAACAAAAGAAATGTCGCAAAAAATGTAAAGTAAACCCCAATTCTTAGGAGAACTGAAGTGAAGGATACGGAATTATATTAGTTCACTCTCCTAAAATGAACTTTTATGAGCAGAATGTGAATTACGAAGATGGCCCCGTGAGTAATAGGGTAACTTAGAAAGCAAAAATAATATGACAGATTGGGTTCTATAGCCTTGGTCGGCTAACAGTCTACCGCAGAAAGCAATGGCAACCTACTGCGGGATAATCTTCTGCCCAGTCAGTCATGTCTCTTTCGAGACTTGATCGCCCAAGCGTGTATCGCGCATGGCACTTAACTGACTGACTGACTGACATGACTTCTCTATATATAATAGCTACGAAGGCGCGTCCGTTTTTGCATCGGAGTACCAATGCTTCGTCAGCAATGGTACTCCGATGCAGAAACGGACGCGCCTTCGTAGCGATTATATATAGAGAAGCCATGTACATGTTCTAAAATATAATTTATAATAAATATTCACAGCTCTATATAGAAAATTATATATCGAGCACTGTTTTAAATTAATGTTTTGGACGCGGAAAGAATTCTTCGTTCTGTATTCACTCGGTTATATATATATATATATATATATATATATATATATATATAGGCTACTCGCACTTCCCGCCTATGGAACTCACTCCCGTATTCTTGCTTTCCTGGCGGCTACAACATCCAGAAATTTAAATGCAAAGTTAATACTCATCTACTAACCACTGGCCTCTAGCTCTCTCCCCTCCCCTGTATAACCTTCCCTTTCTCTCCACCTATGTATCTGTCATCGCACCTGCTTTCTCAGCTTTCTATTGTTCCTTTCTAACTAGCTTGTACTCCTCACTCTTTTCTAATTAATCTTTTTACATTTATGTAACCCCCTGCACATCAGTGGCGTTTTCGCCTTGCTCGGGTGAAATGATTAAAAAAAAAATATTTATATATATAGGTATAGATGTGAAGTCTGTGAACGGTGAGGATAATCCAACGAGATCTACCTGATATAAAATATTAAGTGCTACATCAGTATACAGAGCTCAGTGAATGTTATCCAAAGCAATATGATATTTATAAAAGAAAACTCAACATATCATTTGGATTGGTCATAAATTATAATTCATTTCTATGAGCTAAATTAGCTCATTTCATCAGACCACACTATATTTGTTCCATTCGGTATAAATATTTTCCCGGAAAAATTCATCTTTTATCCTTTCTTCAATATCCTCTGTATCCAGTCTATTCTCTTCTCTGACAGCTGCTATCTTCAAAAATTTAAATGCAAAGTTAGTTGCCATCTTCTAGCTTCTTGAATACCATTTATTTTTTTATCCTTTCTTCAATACCCATTGTACCCAGTCTTTTCTTTTCCCTGATAGCTATATTCTCTAAAACTTTAAATGCAACGTCAATTGCCATCTTCTATCTATTTGAATCTCTTACCCTTTCTTCAATACCCTCTGTACCCATGATTTTCTTTTCTCTGATAGCTACGATCTCTAAAACTTTAAATGCAACGTCAATTGCCATCTTCTATTTACTTGAATCCCATTCATCTTTTATCCTTTCTTTAATACCCACGGTACCCAGTCTTTTCTCTTCCCTGATAGCTACGACCTCCAAAAATTTGAATACAACGTCAATTGCCATCTTCTATCTTCTTGAATCCCATTCATCTTTTATCTTTTCTTCAATATCCGCTGTACCCAGTCTTCTCTCTTCCGATAGCTACAACCTCCAAAAATTTAAATGCAACGTCAATTTTCATCTTCTATCTTCTTGAATCCCAGTCATCTTTTATCCTTTCTTTAATACCCACTGTACCCAGTCTTTTCTCTTCCCTGATAGCTATAATCTGCAAAAATTCGAATATAACGTCAATTGCCATCTTCTATCTTCTTGAATCTCATATTCTCTTCAATACCCTCTGTATCCTGTCTTTTTACTCGCTGTAACCTGCTGCACGATAATGGCGGTCCTGCCTTGCTTGGGGTGAAATGATTAAGGAAAACAAAAAGATGTCGTGTGGGTGTTTTCCTTGTCGATTGCATTTTGGGGGAACATTGAGATATTTATTAAAAGTTATGCGACGCCCCAAGGAATCTGCTGGCGGCTCTTCTTCTCATAATACCGAACGCGGAGAACATTAGGAGTCAATAAACCGATGGATTTTATGATATCGCGCTGCTTGTTAGGAATTTTCCTGGCTTTAGTCAGTGTTTAGAAAATAAGACCTGGTAGTCAATGGAGGGCTTAGCATGACTCGCATTTGCATTCGATCTTCCGTCTGCAACCGATAGAAGCTTGATAGAATTTTATTCAATCGTCCAACCAATTAATCGACTGATCGATCGGCTTTTCTTTGTCTACACGATCACTGTAAGGCATTCGCTTGCTTTCAGCTAAGGAATTGCAAAACTTTTGTCGAGTTCGTGACCACAACAGAATTAAAAAAAAGTGCTCGAATACTTATACGCACGTAAAAATACAAATACACACTGGTATGGATATCACAAGAATCAATGAAGCCACATGGTAAGCAAACGGAAAACCTATATTAAAAAAAGAAGTCTTTGAAAGTTGCAAATAGTTAGTCAGGTGAGAAATTATTTCTTACTAGCAGTATAGCCCGGCGTTGCTCGGGTATAATGAAAGCTTTAAAACTAATCCATGGTCCTGGAGCTCAGACTCTTTGGGATGTTGGCACGAAAGACTAAAAAGCAATAGTTGTTTCCAGTTAAAGCGAAACTGTAGACTGAAAGAAAAATGAATGGATGTAAGTCAGATTTTGATTTCCTGGTATCGATATCAAATAAGTTTTTTTCGTCGTAAACTGAATTTTGAAGGCTAAATAAGTCTTCTGAGAAAATGGTATCGTGGCTGAGACTAAGAACTATAATTATACAAACCCGAAGCAAAAACTAAACTAAAAGAGCTGAAAAAATACAGATGTACAGGTAGATAAACAAACGCACACACAAACATCTTACCTTTTATATATATATATATATATATATATATATATATATATCAATTTTCTGCACTATTGTAAGAACTGCAACCTTGAAACTTGTGAATATCGTTTCTTATGTCTTTGTCTATGAGTGTATCAAATTTGATTAAAATTAGACCACTCCTTCTATAACCCGATTTTTTCGATTATCAATTTTCTATATTTATCGGGGGTACCTCGACACAAAACCTAGATAAGAACACTCGCAGACACTTATAGTACAACTGTGTAAATTTTAAAGAAAATCGGTTCAGTCGTTTCGGAGTCTATAGGTAACGGACACGCACACACACAGACACACACGCACACGCACATACACACAGACAAAGTTCCATTTATAAATAAGTTTAGATTTAGATTGGCCAAATGTATTGTAACGTCTCATTCGGTAAGATGTGTGTAAAATCTAAGGCTCCCGTGTGAAAAAATACGACAAATTTATTCGGTACTGACTGAATGGAATTATTCGAGTTATGGGATTTACCTGTAAATATTTATTACAAAAACCTTAGTGGACAAGTGACCAGTTAAAAAATAAAATAAAATAAAATAAAATTTAAAGAAAGAATTGAAAAATTTCCAGATGTTCTGTGGGATGAGTTGAGTCGGTGTTACAAAGTCAAAGCAAAAGATTTTAAGTGAAAAAAAATGTCGGCGCCAATATTTAAACCGAAATATAGTGTACCCTTTCGCAGCTTTTGATCAAAACAACAAAGAATTAGACAAACTTTTAAAAAAATTGCGTGCATCTGAAAAAATTGGCCATTCAAAATGGTCGGCACGATCAGTTTATGCAAAGAAAAAGAAAATCGTGTTGGTGCTGATTTTTTTGCCGACTGGGTTAAACAAATGTCTACAATCAAATAACTACCCATTACAATATTTACATTATTCGAACTATTGTTCTCATCTTTGTTGCCATTTGTACGACATTTCGGCCCTTGCACGCTCCGGCCTTCTTCATGTGCTAGTAATTTCAAACCGAAACCTTTATTACAATCCCTGGGGTATATCATCCTCAATCCTTGCGAAAAACCTCGATTAGAAGTCATGGGTTATCTCCCTCTAATCCTACAAGTTACTTGTTCACCACTGCTGTAGCCTGGTATTGAACTCAAGGATACATGCCCCAGTGGATATAGACGTTGGTTAGTTCCTGTGACTTAACCCAAAGAGTTGTGAGTTCAATACCAGGTTACAGCAGTGGTGAACATGTAACTTGTAGGGTTAGCACCTGAAGAAGGTCGAAACTTCGTACAAAAGGTAACAAAGATGAGGATAATAGTCTGAATAATTTAAATACTGTAAATACTACCTCATTTCAAAAATATAGACAAATACCCATTACAATGTTCAGAGAAAAATTTTGTAAAGTTGAACAGTGGAAAAAATATTTCGAAGCTTGATCTCTCTGTGTCTTTGGCCAAGGTTGTAATTTCGTGGTAGGTGATTTTGCCGCCAGAGCACAACCTCAGATAGCTTTTATTAATTTTTCAATGTTTTGATTCATTTGGGTTGATTTTCACCCTTAAAATCCCCGGATATACACTATGAAATTAATTTAATATCCACTTTTGTAATATGACAGGTATATTTATTGCGCATACATTAGTACACCGTCACACAGCGAGTAAACGATCAAGCCTGGATTTCATTCTAAAAATTGTCTGTCTTACTTTATTTTAGTCGTTTCTTTATTTTCGAAAAAAACATATCTTGTTCTGCTTTAACTTTTATTTCTTCCAACATAACTGGTAGTTCTTCCATCCGCAAAAAAAAAGAACCTATGCAAGTTCTGTATGATATCTTTGACGCATCAACACACCAAAAATTTGTTAAACGTACAAGTATGAGTACCAGAAAAAAGATAACATACAGAAAAACTAGAGTCTGGTCCAACGTTTAGTCAGAAGAGGAGGGGGTGAATAATAATAAAAAAATATTTAAGAAAAAAATCTCAAAAGAGGGGTATGTCGTGGAGCAAATAAGACACACTCGGTAACACAAATGAACTAGATTATTCACAATGCAACAGGCTAGCCTGTATATATAAAACAAACAACGCACATTGCGTGAAGATGGTGTTCAGCATGAAATAGACTATCGTCTCTTAGTGTTGACATCAATGTTTACTTTTATGTTTACATACGCTCTGTCTCTGATATTAAGCACTTTAAGCCATGATGTTTCCTGTATATATGATCTCTCTCCTTCCGAATCCTCTTCACTGTCCTCAGGTTACACCCGAACAGTCTGAAATGTTCGTATTGGAGCTCCTGGCGTAAATGCCAAGCATGCCCTTTCTAAATTTATGGCAGAGTGAATTGCGTCATGGTGCTCGTTTTCTCACAGACGGTGCCCAACTGACCCTGTTATATTGTGCAGTCGAAAAAAGATGAAAACAAATAAATAAAAGCAACGGGCGATCACAAAATTAAAATATACAATTGCGAGAATTTACCCATCGTACTCGGTTCATATAGGTGTGGTAGCATTATCGATACACGTTGGGTTTCTTATCTATGGAATTATACCGAAATATTCAAGCGGTGCTGAAAAGTGCTTGGTCTGACCAAGAGGTCAACGCCATATCTATATATATAAAAGGCAATCTGTGAGTCTGTGTGTGACTATTCCCTATGCACGCCTACATTTTAAGCTACGCCATTCAAAATTTCTAGGGATACATATCTACAGGGAAGCCAGGTCGACACATACATTTTGAGTTTAAGTTTAGCAATTTTCCTTTTCGCACTTTTTGGCCAATGGACACGATTGTTTACATTTGCTCCGTAAAACATCTAAGATCTAAGATGGTTGCTGAATTACGTCACAGAAATCAAATCGCACGTGTCAAACGCGACTAAAATATTTTTTATTAAAAGAAATGAGCCTTTATATTTAATTTTTATTCCGACGTTTTACATCACAGAAATCAAATCACACATGTCAAACGCGATTAAAATATTTTTTATTAAAAAAAAAAAAATAAGCCTCTATATTTAATTTTTATTCCGACGTTTTAAAAATTCATTTGATCAACAAAAAAATGTTAATATTTTTCCCCGTAATTTTGAAACAAAAAAAATATTTTTTTTAAAAAAGTGTTTTTTACAAACAAAAACAAAATATGTAAAATAAAAAGTGACATCTTCTACTACTAAAATTTTCTGAGTTGCACGGGCAACGCAGGGCCTGTATATCTGAAGTTTGGACAATTTTGTTTTAAATGAGTCGAAAGGGTAGATTTACAGCACCTTCTGTTATACAAATTGTTATACACTTGAAAGAAAACGTTAGATTAAGGGGACTTTTGAAAAAATTCCGAATGAAAATTAAAAGCACTTAATTCATCTCTCTTAATTCATAGATGTAGCTGGGGAACCCAGGAATAAGCCCGTCATATATATATATATATATATATATATATGACGGGCTTATTCCTGGGTTCCCCAGCTACATCTATTTACTCGTGCTACTAGAGTGGCATCTAGTTCCCACCCTTTTGCCGTCGAAATAATTAAATGTAACCGCCTCTTCTACTCTTCTAGTTTCTTTTCTCGCACTTCCCGTTCGTGGAACTCACTTCCATTGGTTTGCTTCTTTGATAGATCAGTGCCACATGTGATACACGTTTTGGACGATCATGTCTCAAAAGAAACATAACTGACTCGGCAGAAAATTATCCCACAGTAGGTTGTCATTATTTTCTGCGGTAGACTGGTTGCCAGCCATGGCTATAGAACCCAATTTGTCCTGTTGTTTAACCCATAACTGGAGGGAAAAGAAGGGTATTTGTGTGTAAGTGAATGCAAGGAATTCAACGGGAGTTCGAACTCGGTTAGCCTATTTGTCGTTCCGAGCCTATATCCACTGCACCACAACGCTACAATATTCAATTGCCATTTTCTATCTACTTGAATCCCCATCCTTATCTTTCCTTCGAGGAACCTTTTTTATTCTTTTCATCTCTCACTGTAACCCCCCCCCCAACCGCACCTATGGTATTTCTACCTTGTTAAAATGATTATAATATATATATATATATATATAAAAAACTTTTATTATATATATATATATATAAAAAACTTTTATTATATATATATATATATAAAAAACTTTTATTATATATATATATATAATAAAAGTTTTTATTTTTATTTCCAAGAATGCATGACATGCTTAGCATAAACATAGAATAATGTTCCAATCGCATTTCACGTTGAGATATCATTACATATTTAGGCAATTTTTTTAGGAATTCATGCTATTTTCAATTGGGAACTGGGAATAATCATTTTAACGCCCCCTACTGATAAGAAAACTTCATGCTGTTATCCTCATTTATGTATGTATGTATGTATGTATGTATGTATGTATGTATGTATGTATGTATGTATGTATGTATGTATGTATGTATGTATGGGCGCGTGGCCGTTTGGTTAGAACGTTCGCTTTCTGACCATGAAGCCTGGGTTCAAATCTCACCATGGTCGATTTGTGAGGAAGGTAACTTCTGGAGTTTGCGGCACCTTTGGAAAGTACCTTAAAACCAGACTACAGGTTGATCCAAGTGAGTGAAATAGGTAAACGGCCCCCTTCAATGACTGAGCTTGTTCGAAGTCACGTCTTATGTATGTATGTATGAAATCGAAGAGCCGAGTTCGAATTCCAGTTGAATTACTTGTTTTCACTTACGCACAATAACTCTTGGGAAAGGTATTAATACGTTTCTTCCCTCCAGTTATTGGTTAAATAAAAGGACAGATTGGGTTCTATAGCCTTGGCTGGCAACCAGTCTACCGCAGAAAGTAATGGCAACCTACTGCGGGATAATCTTCCGCCCAGTCAGTCATGTCTCTTTCGAGACATGATTACCCAAGCGGGTATCACGTATGGCACTTAACTGACTGACGTATGTATGTATGTATGTATGTATAGATAGATAGATAGATAATGAACAGACTGAGATAGATAGATAGATAGATAGATAGATAGATAGATAGATAATGAACAAACTGATAAATAGATAATGTACTGACAGCGATACCAACATTTTGAATAAGTCATTTCCACTTTCGAGGGATTTTAACAGATCTATCAATTTACAGATCGTTTCCAATCTCTCGCCGTATATATATATATATCTAACGTTCCAAACAATTGATAGAAACCTCATTTCCTATTCTACGTCGACATAATATCAATTTACACATACACACGCGCACACACAGAAAGAAGCATACACAATCCTCCACACGCACGCACATAAGCATCGACACGTCTACATCCGAACTCATAGCAATTTACTAAGCTTGGCTTAGTTGTGACACAAGGCCGAAAGAGTTGAGCACCCATTGAGGAACAAACTCACTAAGCCGTAGCTAATCTAGCGAGAAAAGTTTACCGACGATTACACTGTAGTGAATAAAAAATTAAGAATTAAAATCAACCTTCGTCTTCACTTTTACAAAAAGTCACAATGACGGGTGAAATCCTGGTTTTGCCGCATAGAAAACGGATTGACCTCGTGTTTACGTCGTGGATAAGAAATTAAGAATTAAAAGCAACCTTCGTCTTCACTTTTACGAATATTCACAATGGCGTGTGAAATCCTAGTTTTTCCCAAATAGAAAAAGGATTGACCATGTGCTTAAAAAAAAGTCGAGACCAGATTTCGCAAGTAGGTGTTAAATTGATTTTTGACCAATGGGAGCGACTTGCACGACTTTAGGGCTTCGCGAGTCAGTGCCAAAATCTAATGACAATAAAAAGGCCCTAGTCAGTGATGGAAGCAGAAAAGGCGACTAGCTAAAATGTAACGAGAGGAGCTTCAAGCTGACTCGGACATTCGTCGTCTTTCTCTTTCCTTCTGCTGATTCCTTTTACTTCTTCTTCTCCATTCAAAGACATTCCTACCAAACAAACGCTCATACATACATAGTGACCCAGACATTTGTCCTCTTTCTCCTTCTTTCTCGTGTGCTGATTCCTTTTACTTCTTCTTCTCCATTCAATTACATTCCTGTCAAACAAATGCTCATACATACATAGTGACCCAGACATTTGTCCTCTTTCACCTTCTTTCTCGTGTGCTAATTCCTTTTACTTATTCTTCTCCATTCAAAGATATTCTTACTGAATAAATACATACATACATACGTACGTACGCATATACTCTTTGAACAATTACTACTCCTAACATTTTTTACAAATCTTGATACCCATAACTTTATCATTGAACACAAACTCTACCCTTAACTTCTTAATAATGTTTATAAATTGCACATTAACTTCTACAACTTATGTTATTCTTTCCTTTTAATAAATACCTATTTGAACATAGATATGTATATTTTATTTTTACTTTATTTCACACAATTCCACATATTCTAATCTGCCGACAACCAACCTTCTGATAACGATGAAAACCTTCTGACGATGATAATTCTGCATAAAACTTGTAAGCTGTAGGGAGTTCGGTTATGTCTGACAAAAGGGCGAATCAAGAAACATTAAAAATCTCCCAACTGGTGACTCCCGGCGTACATGGTACACGCAACCCGATAGCTTCAACACCACGTCGGAGTGCCCCTACATCCGAACTTATATACTATATGTGTTACCAAACTTATTTGCTATATATAGAAGGTGACCCCAAAAACCGGAACTCATAAATACTGTAATAAATCCTACAAAAGCCCAGTTATTTTCAAGAAACTTGGTGGATTTACACTTCATTCGATTTCCGATCATTCCTCAGTTTTAGTTAAATAGGTCGCTTTGCTCCAAATGGGTGTTGGAGGCAAACGTTGCGCAAAATTGTTAATTACTCGGACGTATTCCTCTTTGGGGATTTCCCTGAGTTTTGCTGTGATTGCTGTTTACGGTTCAAAAATTTTTTAAGGGTTGTTCTGGTATACATTATCCTTGTGATACTCCAAAAATAAAAATTTGAAGTGTTCAAGAGGGGTGAGTGCGGTGCCAGCGCAGCGTCACATTCCTGCTGATCATTCACTCCTGAAATCACTCTCTCAGTCAGGCTAAGAAATCATTTGATCTGCGATGTGTGTAGGGTGGTGGCTTCTTCGTCCTGGAATCAGTGTTCATCTCGATCTGTCTCTGCCTCATCCCAGTGATTAAGAGTTTTATTTAAAAATTTGTAGGTTCTGTTTTTTGGAGTGACCCTATATATATATATATATGGAGAGAGAAAGACAGAGAGCGGGGAAAAGCTAGTGGGTAAGGTGTTTCAAAATTTTATGAAATAATTACTTTTCCTTTCTTTTTTTTTTTTTTAATCGTTTCACCCCAAGCAAGGCGGTACCGCTACTGATGCTTCGCAGGGGGCTACATAAGAGAGTAAAATTTTACGCAGGAGGAGAGTGAAGAGAAAGGCAAACCAGTTACAGTGGGTGTCCGAGAAAGAGAAAAAATGATGGGAACACAGTTATGAAGACAATTGTGAAGGTAGAGAGAAAGGAAAAGAACAAGATACATGGGGTGATGTAGAAAGGACTGGAGTCAAGTGGATAAGAGATGGGAATTGAAATGGGCATTTAAATTCCTAGAGGTTGTAGCCATCAGGAGAGAAAGTATACGGAAGGGTGTTCCACCGGTGAACAAAATTTATATATATATATATATATATATATATATTTTATAATTCTTTTCTTTCTGTTGGGACGCCCACGCCTATTCGGCTATAATGGACTATTTCATTACTATGTAAAGTAATGATGGCATCTACGTGAGGAGAGTGTGCCGAGCAGCCGTACTCTACTACGACACTGTCAGCTCTCTGCCTTCGGGTGGAGGGCGCTCTCTGCTTCCGGGCAGAGAGCTATAACCCAGTCGTGGTTCCGCCGAAGGGTAGAGGCACGACTGGGAAAAAATAGACAGACATTTTTTGGCCGGGTCATATAGCCCGGAAATCCCAGTTATAACTGACCATGTGTCACATGTTGCCCTTACTGGGAGGGACAACTAAATATAGAGTGTGCCGATCAGCCGATCGACAAGTCAGTCGTAGACTTCCGGTGACGACCCGGAAGTACCCATTGCTCATACTACGTCTTACGACGGTTGAGACGATTAACCTCTATTCTTGTATTGTATACTAATAACCTTTGTAAATACTATTTTCACGGAATACAACAATTAACCTATTCCTGTTGTTGAGTTATTTATTCTTACTCACGACATAACACTTTCCATAATTTTTGTTATTGAATATCGAACATTTTGATTACAGAAGAGCGATGAAAGATGAAACGTTGTAAGAACCTGAATATAATTTTGCTGTGGATAATTCGGCAATTTAACGCACTTTTTAGACGTTTTCGCCTCAGTGGATTATTTTGCTTTTTAATTGGAGTAACATTGTTATGTCAAAATTGTGGTCGGTTCCGTTACACTAACCAACCAATGCTTTTTATGTGTTGTTGTTTAAAATGTCAAGTATTCATAGGCGTTTATGCTGACAACACCACCATTTACCCCGCCTCAGTAAGCAATCTGCCAAGGAAGACAAAGGTAGTCTCATTGCTGATCTTGAAACGGACCTCCAATTTGTGGTGGTCTGGGTTAAGAAATGGCCCGTAAAGTTTAATGCTTCCAAAACGAAGCTTCTATCCGTTAGCCACCACAGACAGTCCCTCCTACCCCACATCAGCATAGATCAAGCTAGTTTCCTAGGCCTCACTCTCTCAGCCGGCCTCAAGTGGAACGACTACCTTGAATCAATAGCTCAATCTACTGATAAGAAAATAGGGTCACTGTGGAAGTTTTTCTCGCCTGAATCCATCTTACACATATACAAGTCAACCCTTCACCCGTTCATTGAATACTGTTGCCATATCTGGTCGGGCGCACTTAATGTTAATCACGAGGTTCTCGACAAGATCTAGAGGAGAATCAGCAATGTAGTCGGTCCCGACCTGGCAGCTCGTCTCCGATCGCTTTCTCACCGACGGGATATAGCTTTCCTCTCGCTCTTCTGCAAATATTTAATCGACGGGCTTAATTTCATGGTGCTCCCTCGGATATGCATTGTGGTGCAATGAATATCGACTCGGAACGACAACTCGGAGAGCCGAGTTCGAATTCCAGTTGAATTCCTTGCATTCAATTACGCACAAAACCATTGGGAATGTTATTAATCAGTCTCTTCCTTACCGCAGAAAGCAAAGGCAAACTACTGCGGGATAATGTTCTGTCTAGTCAGCCATGTCTCTTTCGAGACATGATCGCCCAAAGCGTGTATCACGTATGGCACTTAACTAACTAAAATGGCAACAAGGTCCCACTTTTTACAATCAAACAACCCAACCAAATACCACCTCTACTTCTACTCTAACAGCTTTTTTTCTCGCATATTCCGCCAATGTAAATCCCTTTCTTATACTTGCTTCCCTGTCAGCTAAAATCTCCAAGAATTCAAATGCAACATCAATATCCATCTCTTCCCCTTGACTCCCATCATTCTCTTATCTTCTCTCCAACACCCGCTACATCTTGTTTTTTCTTTAATGTCACTCTACTTTCACGTAATTCACCGGAAGTTTTTTCTGCCTGAAACAAACCTGCACATATACAAATCTACCATCCGCTCGTGCATTGAATACTGTTGCCTTATCTGGTCGGGTGCTCCTGCTATCCACCTAGGTGTCCTTGACAAAATCCAACGGAGAATTGGTTATGTGATAGATCCCGACTTGGCAGCTCGAATACAGTCACTTTCTCACCGGCGCAATGTGGCTTTCCTGTGTCTCTTCTACAAATACTTTCACGGCTTCTGATCCGATAAACTAAGCTCAATTTACTCGAGCAACAAGATTAGCAACTAAGTCCCACCCTTTGATTGTGAAACCAATAAATTGTAAACGCAAATTCTACTTCATTAGCTTCTTTTCTCGCACTTCCTGCCTGTGGAATTCCCTTCCATTTACTTGCTTTCCCGTCAGCTATAATCTCCAAGAACTTAAATGTAAAGTCAATAGTCATCTCCTATTTCACTAACCTGCATCCTTTCTCTCATGCTCCCTTCTCAGTCCACTTCATTCCTATCAGTATTCTCATTCTTCTCTTACCCACTTCCTGACATCCCCCTATAACTTGTCACTCATAACTTTCCTCCTACGTAACTCCCTGGAAAACAGTGGCAATAAAATGCCTTGCTTGGGGCGATATGATTATTAAAAAAAAAACAAATTCTATACTATTATAATGTGGATATGAAGTGGGGGAACAATTCTACATTACACTCAATATATAAACTGATCCCTCACTTTATGGCCACAGTTATCCTTCTTTTACCTATATCCTGACACCTCCTATAACCTGTTAATCTTTCTCATAACTTTCCTCCTATGTAACTCCCTGCAAAACAGTGGCAATAAAATGCCTTGCTTGGGGCGATATGATGATATAAAAAAAAATTCTTGTCCTTCTTACCCTCGTAACCGGTTCTTCTTTCTCGTTGCTCTTTTCTTATGTAACTTTTTACTCTGCTTCTATGTAGCCCTCTGTGCACCAGTGGTAGTTTTTGCATCGCCTGGGGTGAAATGATTATAAAAACAATTAAACTTCTAACCCGCCGAATTTATCATTAATAGAACATCAAATTTGCCACATCTACATCGAAAACCGGGATAATTTTCTGCCCAATAGGCATCTACGCAGATGACACTACAATATACTCCCGCACCAGTAAGAAACCTGTCGTGGCCGACAGACATAATCTCGCTGCTAACCTTGAACGGGATCTACACTCTGTGGTGAACTGGGGCAAGAAGTGGCTTGTCAACTTCAATTCATCTAAGACCAAGCTGTTGTCTGTCAACCATTACAGGCAACCTCTCCTGCCTCCCATAAGCATGGACCAAGCGATTCTTCCGGAGAGCAATACACTACGCCTCCTCGGACTTAACCTGTCCTCAGACCTCAAATGGAACCACTATATTGAATCCATAGCAAAATCTACTGCTAAGAAGGTTGGGTCACTATGTCAATCCAGGATGTTTTTTCCACCTGAATCCATCCTGCATATATACAAGTCAACCATCCGTCCGTGCATGGAGTACTGCAGCCATTTATGGTCAGGTGCCCCTGCCGTTCTCCTCAGTGTTCTTGACAGGCTCCAAAGGAGAGTCTGTAATGTGATAGGTACTGATCTGGCGGCTCGACTGCAGCCACTTCCCCATCGTCGAAAGGTGGCCTCCCTTTGTCTGTTTTATAAATATTTTCATGGCTTCTGCTCAGACGAACTTAAGTCACTGGTGCCTCCTCAACAGGTGTTTACTCGTGCAACCAGACTGGCATCTGGGTCCCACCCATTCACAGTCAGGTTAGCCAAATGCAGACGACAATTCTACTCCTGCAGCTTCTTCTCTCGCACTTCCCGCCTGTGGAACTCGCTCCCGTATTCTTGCTTTCCTGACGGCTACAACCTCAAGAAATTTAAATGCAAAGTCAATACTCATCTACTAACCACTGGACTCTAGCTCTCTCCCCTCCCCTGTATAACCTTCCCTTTCTCTCCACCTATGTATCTGTCATCGCACCTGCTTTTTGATAACGGTCATGTCACGTTGAATACACCGGTTCCCGCTCGATCACCGAAGTTAAGCAACGTTGAGCCTGGTCAGTACTTATGTGGGTGACCACTTGGGAATACCAGGTGCTGTTAGCGTTCACGGATGTGCGTTGTGGTGCGGTGGATGTCGGCTTGGAGGGGGAAATCGGTGAGCCGAGTTCCAATTTCAGTCGAGCACACTGCACTCACTTGCGCACTAGTACCCTTGGGAAAGGTATTAATCCGTCCGTTCCCTCCAGTTATGGGTTAAATAACAGGGTAGGACTTGGGACCCTGCCCTTAAGCAAATCCCAATGAGACTTGCTCCGTCAGGGAGGAAGCCCGCTCAACCCGACTAGGGTGAATGCGGCATACATACATACATACATCGCACCTGCTTTCTCAGCTTTCTATTGTTCCTTTCTAACTAGTTTGTACTCCTCACTGTTTTCTAATTAATCTTTTTACATTTATGTAGCCCCCTGCACATCAGTGGTGTTTCCGCCTTGCTCGGGGTGAAATGATTAAAAAAAAAAGTCATGTCTCTTTCGAGACATGATCGCTCAAGCGTGGCACTTAACTCGCTGACATCAAAAACAACAAAAAATTTCATCAATACAAAAATGAACAAACCAAAACTTGAAGAAAGAACTTTTCTCTGTAACTTACGCCAGAAAGAATATATTTGAGACAGTGGTGACAATACAGGGGATCCAGAAGGGGCTAAGCCCCCTTCAAAATTTTGGCTGGCCCTTCCATTGCCCCCCTCCACTTTTATAAGCTTCAAAATTATTGAAACTGCTCAGTCTCTGATTTTGATAAGATTTGATCTTCGGCACTTTTTACCACTGTGTTTTCTTATTCATTTAGCCTTTTAAAGACCCATATAGAAATCAGTGCGTTGTGGTGCAGTGTATATCGGCTCGGAACGAGAAATCGGGGAGCCGAGTTCGAATTCCATTTGAATTCATTGTATTCACTTACGCGCAAATACCCTTGGGAAAGGTATTAGTCCGTCTCTTCCTTCCAGTTATAGGTTAAATAACAGGACAGATTGAGTTCTATAGCCTTGGCTGGCAACCAGTCTACCGCAGAAATCAATGGCAACCTACTGCGAGATAATTTTGCCTGTTCAGTCATGTTTCTTTCGAGACATGATCGCCCAAGCGTGTATCACGTATTGCACTTAACTAACTGATAGAAATCAGAGCAGACAAATCGTATAGTACTGCTAATATTGAACTCTTTGATCTTGTTTTGAAATTAACCTCTCTTGTGTTCCAACAGAGTCAGACTTAAAAAGAGGGCAAGAACAGATTAGAACTTCACTACTATGAGTGAAAAGTTGTTCTGTTTAATTGAGTGAAATAATATACTTCTACTTAAACTCATTCCTAAGTCGCATGTATATAATAGTGGGGTAGTATAAAAATGAAGACGCTGTTTGAGTTTGTCGCCCTCCTCATCGGAAAAATCTCGGACCCTAAGTGGCCCCCACTACTTTCAGAGTTCCACAAACGCCACTGGCTGGAGAAACCTCAAGTTGAAATTTTGAAACTCCCAGTGTCTTTGGTTCGTGCGAATGTGCAGTCAGAACAGCGTAAAAAACATTGTCCGATAATATTGTCCTAACCGATGAAACACTCCATAAAAACTTTTTTCTAATTTGTCAAACATCTTTCCTTTCCAAACTGTTACATAAAAATTAATATATCGTTATCTCATATATATATATATGTGTGTGTGTGTGTGTGTGTGTGTGTGTGTATAAAAATATACTTGGTTGTGATCTGAGATTAAGGACAGGATGGTTAAACGAACAAAAAGACAAGTGAAAACTGTATTTAACTCGCCTACGCGTTTCGTTCTGTGATAGACTTTTCAAGGCAAAAAGACGAAATGAGCTTTAAACAAAATATAGATTTGATTTTTTTATGGATTTATATATACTTAATTTGAAATAAAGCTCATTTCGTCTTTTTGCCATCACAGGACGAAACGCGTAGGCGACTTAAATAGTTTTCCTCTTGTCTTCTTTTTATTCAACCATATATATATATAGGTTCGAATCCTGCTGGATAGCACACATTTTCGCAATAGAAATTTATCGTAAATAATCAGGCCGGTAGATATAAATATAAAAATACTGTTTAATTAAAAACAGAATATCTACTTAAATACGAGTATCGGTAAAAATAATGTTCAAAATAATTCATTACAAATTGTCGGTTGCTTATAACCAAGTTTCTTTAAATTTCGTTAATTTCCGTAACATGTTTACATTTGTTAGACATTACGATACATTACAGAGCAGATATGGTTTGTTTACGGTAGATCGAAAATTGTGTTATATAAGCATGATAAAAACCTCGTCTGATCAAGAGGCTATTCATGGTCGAGTGGTTAAGACAGTACCAGATCAAATGGCAGCTTCCCCTATGTAAATAGGGGTCGCAGGTTCGAATCCTGCTGGATAGCACACATTTTCGCAATAAAAATTTATCGTGAAATAATCAGGCCGGTAGATATAAATATAAAATACTGTTTAATTAAAAACAGAATATCTACTTAAATACGAGTATCGGTAAAAATAATGTTCAAAATAATTCATTATATATATATATATATATATTTATATATATATATATATATAAACTAGCAGTATAGCCAGGCGTTGCTCGGGTGTAATGAAAGCTTTAAAACTAATCCATGGTCCTGCAGCTCAGACTCTTTGGGACGTTGGCACGAAAGACTAAAAAGCAATAGTTGTTTCCAGTTAAAGCGAAACCGTAGACTGAAAGAAAAATGAATGGATGTAAGTCAAATTTTGATTTCCTGGTATCTATATCAAATAATTTTTTCGTCGTAAACTGAATTTTGAAGGCTAAATAACTCCTCTGTGTAAATGGTATCATGGCTGAGACTAAGAACTACAATTATACCTACTTAGAGCCAAACCCAAAGCAAAAACTAAAATAAAAGGGCTGAAAAAATACAAACATACAGGCAGATAACCAGACACACACACAAACATCTTTTATATATATATATATATATCATCGATTTTCTGCACTATTGTAAGAACTGCAACTTTGAAACTTCTGAATATCGTTTCTTATGTTTTTGTCTATGAGCATATCAAATTTGATTAAAATCAAACCACACCCGATTTTTTCGATTATCGATTTTCGATATTTATCAGGGGTACTTCGACACAAAACCTAGCTAAGAACACTCGCAGACGCTTATAGTACAACTGTGTAAATTTTCAAGAAAATCAATTCATCCGTTTCGGAGTCTATAGGTAACGGACACGCACAGACACACACACACTTAACTGACCCACTAAAGATTATTTTGTTTATTTAAAGAAAACACGGAAACACGTGTTCTAAACATTTTCCTTGTTAACAATGATAAATCACCACAAACGACCCCAGAGAGCCATCCAAAGTGAAAACATACAGGACCCTTGTCACAGCCTCCCTCATCATCCCAGTGCCTTCAAAACAACTGACTCTTAGATTATACTTCAGCTTGGTTAACAATCAACTGTTATTCTCAGTGAAAGTGTACAGTTTCTTGCTTACCAGTCAATCTTGATCTTCAAAAATTGAAAGGCGATGACAATCGTTATGTTTAATCTTCTTAGTCCCTATTCTTTCGGTGTTTTCGCTCTTTAATCTTCTTAGTCCCTATTCTTTCGGTGTTTTCGCTCTTTAATCTTCTTAGTCCCTATTCTTTCGGTGTTTTCGCTCTTTAATAACGCTTTTTATTTATGGTTATTCTTTTGCACTCTATTAGATCACCGAGTTTTAGTGGCTTTATTTTCTTTCTTGGTGAGAAATGATTAAAAAGAAATACCAAAATTGAAATAATCTAGGACAAATATAACTGTGTTGCCCTGGACAAAATGCCGAAAAGCATCCTGCTTAGACAGACAGTTTAACTCAAATTCGCAAGAACAAACAGACGAATTTAATTGAAAAACGAAAAATTTTATTCCTCGAATTAAGTAAATAATCTGAAAGAAAAATGGACAAAACGAAGATGAGTCCACTGCGACGAAAAAGACAGAAATAAAGAGAGAAAAGGGAAGGCTAGAAACAGAGGAGGGAGCAAGCGAGAACAAAGAAAAAAGGAAAGTCTAACCACTCCTACCACCAGCCATGAGGAGGCCTGATCTAGCGGTAAAAGCGTTTTTAAATTAAGTAAGGCAACAAATTTGGAAAAGCAGCTCGGCGTTTATATCAAGAAATAGGCAATTACAACATTGGACATGGTAAAGGCATGACTATCCGGCTAAGCAAATTCTGGACAAAAGGGTCTTTATTTCTTTTCTAAAATATCTATTTTGGGCTAGAAGAACGAGCAACACAGAGATAAAGAGGCAACAACTATTCATTGGCTACAATAATGCGTTTACAATACAGAGGAGATGAAAAAGTTAAAGAAGAATGAAATCAACATACTAAAGTTATACGAAACGGCGGAGAGGCGACACGTACGTGTGGATACGGGGACCAACAGGAATAATCTGAAGATCCTGCCAAAGGACAATCTCGCTCACGTGGCCTTATCACATTGCCGAGGGTGAATAAAAAACGGTAGGGCGTGATAAAGGACAGGAAATTAAAACAAAAGGAAGCATAATCTATGTTAGAAAGCACAAGAACGAAAGAGAATGAAAAACAAAATAAAAGACAGTAACAAGAAAGACGTCGCAGCGAGACGAGAGGTAAGGGTAAACAAACAAAAAATGACGGTGTCCGAATGAATTTGTCCTTGCAGACGGAAGGTCCGAGTTACAAACGTGAAAATAACTGCCTCACCTAACAAAAATTCTAAAAAACTTATAGAATGCTTCTTGCGCTTTTAAAATATCTGTTTTAAAACTATAATATATCTTTTTATTCCCTTTAAAAAATAATTATGCCTTTTTAAGTAAAGACCTTTTTCTAATACTTCAACGCTTTGGGGAAGTTAGGTTTTTGAATATATCCAGCGTCTGTAATATATAAAAAAAAAAATTTCTTTCTTTTCTTTTCTTTTTCCCTCCTTTCCTTCCTTTATCTCTCTTATCTCCCACCTTTTTTTTTTCGTGTTGCTTAACCTTACATCAATTCAACACGGCCGTCTGTTAATTTTTAAGTTACAATTCTCTTTCCTTTTTTTGCGAACCCAGACGATGTCAATTTTTTCTTTTCTTGTTTATTTGATTTTATTTTGTTTTATCTTTTTCTTTTTTTTCTTTTTCTTTTTTACCCACTATGAATTATTCTGATTATTGAAAGAACACAT
>JBBBDQ010001714.1:927500-1045000 GCA_037127315.1 Ascarosepion bandense | reverse complement strand
TCTATTCCCTTGAGTTATACCAACACGTAAAGAAAAAAAAGAAAGAAAGAATAAGGAGAAAGAATGAAAGAATAAGAAGAAAGAAAGAAAAAAAGAAGGAAAGAAAGAAAGAAGAGAAAGAAAAAAATAAGAGGAAAGAAAGATTAGAAAGAAAGAGAAGAAAAAAGAAAAGGGGAAGGAGATAAACAAGTAAAAAGAGATAAAGAAAATTAAGTAAAAGAAAGAAGGACAGAATGAATGACAAAAGAGGAAAAGAAACAAACAAAAGCAGATAGAGAAAAGATGAGGTAAAAGAAAGAAAGAAACAAGCGAAAAGAATGGAAGGATGACAAAAAGACGTAAAGAAAGAAACGGTGAAAAGAAAGAAAGAAAGAAACAAGCAAGAAAGGATAAGGTGATAAAGAAGTGTAAGGAAAGACATGATCCAGCTAACAACAGAAGAAAGAAAGAAAGAAAGAAAGAAATGATGGCATTAGAAATAAAGAGAACATGGAATAAAAAAAGAAAGAAAGAAAAAGCACTCATATGCAATAAGAAAGAAAAGGAAAGAGAGAAAGAAATGATAGCATTAGAAATTAATAAAGAGAACATGGAATAAGAAAGAAAGAAAGAAAGAAAGAAAGAAGGAAAGAAAGAATAGGTGAGCAGAATGAAAAGCAATAAAAATAAAGGCCGAAATATTAAGAAAGAAAGAAAGAAAGAATAAGCACTCATATGCAATAAGAAAGAAAGAAAGAAAGAAAGAAAGAGGTAGAGAAAGAAAGAATAAGCACTCATGTGCAATAAGAAAGAAAAAAAGAAAGAAAGAAAGAAAGAATGATAGCATTAGAAATAAATAAAGAGAACATGGAATAAGAAAGAAAGAAAGAAAGAAAGAATAAGCACTCATATGCAATAAAAAGAAAGAAAGAAAGAAAGAAAGAAATGATAGCATTAGAAATAAATAAAGAGAACATGGAATAAGAAAGAAAGAAAGAAAGAGAGAAAGAAAGAAAGAAAGAAATAAAGAAAGAATAAGCACTCATGTGCAATAAGAAAGAAAGAAAGAAAGAAAGAAAGAAAGAAGACATAGAAGTAGGAGCAAACAACCAAACGAAAAGAAAGACTAGTATTATAAAGAAAGAAAGAAAGAAAGAAAGAAAGAAAGAAAGAAAGAAAGAAAGAAAAAAGGAATAAGAAGAAACAAAGAAACAAAGAAAATGGAAAGAATGAAAGGAAGGGATGGAAAGAAAGAAAAAAGAAAGAAAAAAGAAAGAAAGAGATAAAAAGAAAGAAACAAGAAAATGAAAGAAAAAGAAACGATAACAGATGAAACCATCGAGAGAAGAAAGAAAAAAGAAATTAATATAGATGAAAGAATAAGCAACAGAAAGAAGAAAACGTGGGAAGAAAAAACGGGGGCTTTTTTAAATTTCACTCCTGTTGTTTATATTCATTCTTTTCTATCTCTCTCTCTCTCTCTCTCTTTCTCTCTCTCTCTCTCTCCTCTCTCTCTCTCTCTCTCTGCACTCTCTCTCTCTTTCACTCTCTCTTTCTCTCTCTCTTTCACTCTTAAAGTTCCAAACATTCCCTTCTTCTTACTTTGCTTTCCACTTTCTTTCTCCCATTCCATCCTCTTTTTCTTCTTTCTTTCTTTTGCTTTCTTCTTATTTTCCTTCTCTTTTCCTCGTTGTCTTCCTATTTTTCCTCCCTTGTTTTCTTCTTTCTTTCTTTGCCCTGCTTTCCATCATTTTTTTACTTTCTTTTTTCTTCCTTCTTTTCTTTTCCTTTCTTCCGTCATTTTCTTATGCTTTTTCCTCCTTTCTTTTTTTCATTCTTTCCGTCATATTTTTCTCCTTCCTTCTTTTTTCATTTTTTTCTTTTTTTATTTTTCATCCCTTTTCCTCGCCCTTTTCTTCTTTATTTCCTCATTTTCTTTCTACCTCTTATTTCCCACTTCTTTTCTTCTTTTTTCTTCATTCAGTTCCTTTTTTTCATTATTTCCTTCCTTTATTTCTCCCAACCTTCTTTATTTCCTTCCATTTCCATTTCTTTTTTTTTTCTTCTTTTCTTTCCTTTCCTATTTTCTCCCTCTTTTGCTACATTCGTTGTTTTTTAACTTCTTCTTTTCATTTCTATTCTTTTCTTTTTCTTCCTAAAAAAATAAAAAAGAACCTCTGTTCCTCATCACGAAGCCATCTCTTTTTCTTTTCCTTTTTTTTTTTTTTTTTTCCTTTTTTGGTTCTCCAGGTAGATTTTTTTCCCTTACCTTGATTGCAAGTCAAGGCTCCCCAACGCGACAGAAAATCAACTCGTCGGGAATGTTAGTGAAAGTATTTTTCAGCTTTCAGTAAAGTGATTTACGAAATTGGCAAAGATTTTGACCAACCGGGAATTTAAGCTAAAACTTGCCTGCTTTCATTTTGTTAATCAGCCTATAAACCAGTCAAAATGTCTGCCAAATGAAACGACACGCGCCATCTAGTGGAAAAACGCTGAACCAATTTCCTTTGAAAGACAGGCAACATATGCCATTCACGAAAGACTTATTGCGGTCTTAAAGTAGTTAAGAAAAATTTCCTATATCCATTCCTTATATATATATATATATATATATATATATATATATATAATGTTAAATTGTAATTAAGCTTGGTACCAAAATTAGTGGGATTTTTTTTCAGTAGTTTACTGGTAGAAACGTGTTTCAGGTAAGCAGGTTTTTTGTCATAAAGTGCTCGATATCAAGGCAGAAATAGAATGCGAATTGAATTAATGTGGAGAAGTTTGCGACTTAGGTGAGCAGTCACGTCGACTTCGAAGTTTCATGAAGGCATTATATTGATACCTTCACTCTTTAGGGTCGATATATATATATATATATATATATATATATATATATATATATATATATATAAGTGGATGTTGAAGTCAACACTCGTCGGAGAATAGTCTTAATGCTTAAAGACAAACACCAGGCATGAAACAGATAGTCCATTTTTTTATTTATATATATATATATATATATATATATATATATATATATATATATATATATATATATGTGTGTGTGTGTGTGTGTGTGTGTGTGTGATAAACATCTAGTTTTAAGGTATGCTAAATTTATTAGTGAATGTGTTCAATGTAAGAGATAGAGCAACTCTTATATTGACCACATTCACCAAGAAATATAGCATACCTTAAAACTAGATGTTTATCACACACACACACACACACACACATGTATATATATATATATATATATATATATATATATATATATAGTGTATAGAGGCAGCAGATAATTATCTAAACATATACTGTTAAATATCACAGAAAATGAATGTCTATATGTTTAATCATGAGCCGTTCTAAACATCGTATTTGGGCATGAATTTCAGGTGAAATGAAAGACATAAATTGTCCAACATTTGGATATTTTTTTATTATGCAGGTTCTAAGCTTTCAGCTCACATGAGCCATCTTCAGAAAAGATACAAGAACGTTAACAGGAAGACATCCACAATCAAAGATATTATCTTGTGTTTGTATTATATCAAAACAACCCACACTCAGTTAAATCACATTGATGTCTAGTCACAACACATTACATTAGACATCTGGTTCTGTTAAAATTTCGGTCTCTCAAGCGGTGTAACCTCATAGAACCGCATTACAAATTTACGACCAGCGTCTGCTATTCGGTGACTATTATCGTCGCCTAACAATGTTTTTTGTCAACACAAGATAATATCGCTTCAACTGATTCCACCAAGAACAATTGTGGTATTGAAGACGCAAATTCTTGCATTCGATCTTAAAGTTCTCCCAAAGTCTTTGTTTAGAATACTAGACTTGCTCTTTAAAACTATCCCAAAGTAAAAAGTCACAGAATGTTAAGACGGGTCTTCTTGCTAGCCACTCATACATAAATTAGCGAATTATTTTTCAATTTCCACATATATATATATAGTTTTAAGGTATGCTATATTCGTGGGTTAAAGTACTCGATATCAGGAATAGAGCGTATGTAAATATAAAAATGGACACTGAAGTCGACACCCAGAGAGTAGAGTTTCTTTGATGATTAACGCAATCTTCTGTACTAGATTGATAGCAAAGTCTCATCCTTTTACTGTTGAAATGAATAGATGTAACCGGAAGTTCTAAGCTAATAGAGTCTTCTCTCGAACTTTTTACTAATATAACTCTTTTTCTGGCTTCTTGCTTTACAATGAAGTTTGATCTATAAAAAAAATGTACATGCAATATTAATCTTTATTTTTCGTTTGCTTAATTCGGGTTCTTTTATCGTTCTCTCTTTCCCCTTCATAAAGTGTTTCTCAGATTCTCTAATAGTCAATAAGCCTTTCCGACCACGTGGGTTTATTGCCTTACTTTAGGCAAAAATGATTTTAAAAAAAGATAGATTGATAAGGAAAAGACCAAGATAGATAGATAGATAGATAGATAGATAGATAGATAGATAGATAGATAAGATAAGAACAGACTGGGATAGATAGATAGATAGATAGATAGATAGATAGATAGATAGATAGATAGATAGATAGATAATGAACAGACTGGGATAGATAGATAGATAGATAGATAGATAGATAGATAGATAGATAGATAGATAGATAGTAGTAATGAACAGACTGGGATAGATAGATAGATAGATAGATAGATAGATAGATAGATAGATAGATAGATAGATAGATAATGAACAGACTGAGATAGATAAATAGATAGATAGATAGATAGATAGATAGATAGATAGATAGATAGATAGATAGATAATGAACAGACTGAGATAGATAGATAGATAGATAGATAGATAGATAGATAGATAGATAGATAGATAATGAACAGACTGAGATAGATAGATAGATAGATAGATAGATAGATAGATAGATAGATAGATAGATAGATAATGAACAGACTAAGATAGATAGATAGATAGATAGATAGATAGATAGATAGATAGATAGATAGATAGATAGATAGATAGATAATGAACAGACTGGGATAGATAGATAGATAGATAGATAGATAGATAGATAGATAGATAGATAGATAATGAACAGACTGAGATAGATAGATAGATAGATAGATAGATAGATAGATAGATAGATAATGAACAGACTGAGATAGATAGATAGATAGATAGATAGATAGATAGATAGATAGATAGATAGATAAATAATGAACAGACTGAGATAGATAGATAGATAGATAGATAGATAGATAGATAGATAGATAGATAGATAGATAGATAGATAGATAGATAGATAGATAGATAATGAACAGACTAAGATAGATAGATAGATAGATAGATAGATAGATAGATAGATAGATAGATATATAGATAGATAGATAGATAGATAGATAGATAGATAGATAGATAATGAACAGACTGGGATAGATAGATAGATAGATAGATAGATAGATAGATAGATAGATAGATAGATAATGAACAGACTGAGATAGATAGATAGATAGATAGATAGATAGATAGATAGATAGATAGATAGATAGATAATGAACAGACTGAGATAGATAGATAGATAGATAGATAGATAGATAGATAGATAGATAGATAGATAGATAGATAAATAATGAACAGACTGAGATAGATAGATAGATAGATAGATAGATAGATAGATAGATAGATAGATAATGAATAGACATAGATAGATAGATAATGAACAGACTGGGATAGATAGATAGATAGATAGATAGATAGATAGATAGATAGATAGATAGATAGATAGATAATGAACAGACTAAGATAGATAGATAGATAGATAGATAGATAGATAGATAGATAGATAGATAGATAGATAGATAGATATGAACAGACTATGATAGATAGATAGATAGATAGATAGATAGATAGATAGATAGATAGATATGAATAGACTGAGATAGATAGATAGATAGATAGATAGATAGATAGATAGATAGATAGATAGATAGAATAGACTGAGATAGATAGATAGATAGATAGATAGATAGATAGATAGATAGATATGATAGATAGATAGATAGATAGATAGATAGATAGATAGATAGATAGATATGATAGATAGATAGAATAGATGAGATAGATAGATAGATAGATAGATAGATAGATAGATAGATAGATAGATAGATAGATAGATAGATAGATAGATAGATAGATAGATAGATAGATAGATAGAAATAGAAATAGAAGAAAGAAAGCAGACTGAGATAAAAAAGAACATATATAATTAACAATCTTAGACAGAAACAAGTGTCGATCAGGAAAGAATCGGCTTTCTACAAGGAAACAGCATCTGTTTTAAAAGGTATCTCGATTTTCGAAACCTTCAATGTGAATTGCTTTTTACATATACGTAAAATTGCAGTGTACCTCTTATCAAATAACAATGAAAAACAGTGGAAAGAAAGAAAGAAAGAAAGAAAGAAACGAGTTTAGAACCTGCCATTATTTACTGCGCTTGTGAAAGCGCGTCAGCCATTTTGAAAATCAGTTTGAATTGAAAGAAAATAAATAGATACATACAAACTAAAACTCAAATAATGCCGCCGCTGTGAACGTCATAAATTTAATCAGAAGACAATTAGCGCGAAATTGAATCTAGCGTTTCGTAAACTTTGTTATGCCAGTTTTTGCGTGGCTTTCTGTTGTTTGTCTTCGTTGCGTTTCGGAGAAATAGAAACAGTCGAAAGAAAAGCAAATCGATAAAAAAAAGCTATAATAAACCCTCCCTTGTTTTTATTTTATTACTTAATTCTTTTTATTCGTTCGTTTTTGTCAGCGTACTTAATTGACACTGTTTCCAGTACAGTAAAATGCGTGAGGCTGTGATCAACGCATGCGTAAATGTGTATTGAAGAAAAAAACCGTATCATGCATAAGGATTTTTTTATGAGTTTTTAATGTGTGAGATTATCTCTTTCTCGCTATAGCCCCCATTCTAGCGACCCAAAATGTTCCAACGGTTTTCTGTACTTTCCGTTTTCTTCAGCTTACAAAAAAAAAACAAAAAAAAAAAAAAAAAACACCTTTCCGTAACTATTGACAGTGATATTAAACCTACAATTCATAACTTTTAAAAGAATCTCCCTACCGTTGTCCCCGTTTCTGTAGGTTTACGGGTAAATTTTTGTTTTGTTCCCCGAAGGCCTTTATCCCTTCAGATTTTTCGAAAACATCCTTATGTCCGTGCAAAAGTAAATGCTGAACTCAAATCGATAATTGTTTATTGACAAAACCTACCTTTTTTCAATTTTACAACCAGAAAAATATCGAACTTCTTTTCGCTGTTTATCTCACCCCATAACCACGGTTCAAAACATCTTATTCACTGCTGAATGACTTCACGCGTAGATTGGCGATTTTTCGACCAATTTGCCTTCCTTTTTGCTATTCATGCACGGAAATTGAGTTCCGAACCCAAACACATCGCGGACTAATTGCTCAAAAGAAGTAAACGGGCCAAGTGATTCAGCGGTGAATCAGATATGAAAACGGTGGTAAGGGGTGATATATAGTCCGACTTTTTTGTGGTCGATAACAGGAAAAATGGTAGGTTTCTTCAATAAAAAATTATCGATTTGATTTCACCATATACATTTGCACTTAATTAAGGAAGTTTAAGAAAGATTTGACGGGGTAAAGTCCTTCGGGAACAAAACAAAAACTTACCGGTTTATGTCTTGCTGACCTGCTTCTTCTTCTATGTGCCTTGTTTCTTCGGGACGTAGGCGATCATGGCTTTCCACGTCTCCCTATCCCTGGTTGCTCTTAGCACGCATTTTCCTGTTACACCACGAAACAATCGTTCTGTCATCCACCTGCTCAGGCCCTTCAAATATCTTATCCGCTACTTTCCTCTGTTTTTTCCCTCTATCTGGCCTGTTAATATAAGGTTCTCCAAGCCCTCCTTCCTCGTTGCATGTCCCAAGAACATTATCTGTTTCTTCCTGATACTCAGTCAGCACCTGACCCTTTCCTGCAGGCGAAATAATCTCCCAAATGGGTGAGATAAAAATGTAGATTTCTAAATAAAATGTTTGGAATGTAGCTTTTTGTTTCCATAACCTTTTAGATTGTAGTATTGGTAACCTTAAGTGGGAGGAATTTCAAAATCTACCCGTAAAAAAAAAAAAAAAATGTATTTTTATGTGGTCTTAAATTTTTGATCGGGAGTATGTATATATAGTCATCCGCAGAGAGATCTGTTTCGCTGAATCACAGCTCATCAGTACGGTTAGACTCCGATTGCTTTTTAAACCAGGATTGAAACCCGACCGATATGGCGTCAGTCGGCGACTCTACCTCTGGGCCACGGGGCTTTCGGCGGAAGAAGGCAGTCTTTTTAGCGCATATCATATTACGCGCCCAATAGCTAGAGTGCTCCAATTCATTTTGACTGAATGAACGATATGTCCAATACAGAGAAATAATAGTAACATGTATGCAACAACAAACATCGTTTAAAAAGAGAGCCTTATAATATTTCCTGAATGGACAACTAGAGTTACAGTGACTTCTCCTAAAACCTGGTGCGGTCATGTGGTTTGTCCTGTAAGAAAAATCGTTGTAGGCTAAGGACGACATCGATCTCCAGGTTCTACATCGCAACTGCCTTTCGTCACTCTGTCTTATGATGTTACTCCCCCGGTCGTCAAATGACCGTCGTGACTGTATTTCTCCGAAGGGGAGATAATCGCCTTTTGTATCCCTATACATACGGGAACACCGGGTAGTTGTTTTTTTTGTTTTTGTTTTTTGTAGAGAAAAAAGTGCGCGAAAAGTTAAGAAAAAAAATAATCTTCAACCACAGATCTAGAAATTTAAATAATTTTCTTATTGTGTATCGTAATAATCTTTGCTTCTTTTCTTTTTTTTTATGTTGAAAGAAACAAGTTACAAAGCTCTTCACAAATGAAGTTCAACGAAAAATGTTTCGTCTTTTTTGTTTGTTGTTTTTAATTTTCGCAACATGAAAGAAATAAATGGCGTTGATATGAGTTAATATGATTTGTTTGTTTATTTCATGTGATAATTTCGTATGTATGTTATTCTATATTATTTGCATTTTTTCGGACTGTTGTCATGATTATCCACGGGGATAATAGCGTTAGTTAGATCCAGTGACTTGACCCAGAGCTGTGAGTTTAATACTGGCTACAGTAGTCAGTCAGTCATTAAGTGCCATACACGCTAGGGCGATCATGTCTCGAAAGAGACACGACTGACTTAACGGAAGATTATCCCGCAGTAGATTGCCATTACTTACTGCGGTAGACTGGTTACCAACCAAGGCTAAAGAACCTAGTCTTTCCTATTATTTAACCCATAACTGGAGGGAAGAGACGGACTAATACCTTTCCCAAGGGTATTTGCACGTACTTTTATGCAAGGAATTCATAGAGATTTGAGATAAAGGAACGATTGACATCCAGAAGTGGCATTGCACATGGAATGAAAATAATATAACCCGGTGATCGAAAGTAAAGGTTCGGTTCGAAGTTCCTAGCATCTGAAGAAGGCCGGTGCGTACAACGCCTGAAAAGTCGTAAACATTGCCATAAATATGAGGACGGCAGTACGAAAAATGTAAATAATGTAATTACTACCTCATCTCAGTAATATAGACAAATACGTTGTTTTATGTTTGCATGTTATGTGTTCTGCGATTAAATCAGTAGAAAAAGCTATCAGTTGATCTTATTTACACAACTGTAACAATTTGCTTTCTTTATATGGCTTGCTCGTATGCTTTTCGTGTTGTATGCATTACCTTAAGAGCAAGATTTATTTGCAAGAGATTTAGGTTAGTGGGCGAAAGATTAGTTTGAGTATTATATCCCCGACCGGTTTATACTGAAAACTGAAATTATTAATTTACATTCTTCTTCTTCTATGTGCCCTGCCTCTTCAGGATGTAGGCGATCATGGCCTTCCACGTTTCCCTATACCTGGTGGCTCTTAGCACGCCTTCTCCTGTTACACCATGCAATCCTCGTTCCGTCATCCACCTGATTAGGTCGTTCAAATATGTTATCCGTTGCTTTCTACTGTCTCTTTTTCCCTCTATCCTGTTAGTATCAGATTCTCCAAGACCTCCTTCCTCATTGCGTGTCCCAGGAACTTCAGCTGTCTATTGCTGATGCTCAGTATTAATTTCCTTTTTGTTTCCATCATTTCCAAGACCTCATAATTGCTCACATGCTCGATCCATGATATTCGCAGTATTCTTCTGTAGAACCAGCATTCATCCGTAGAACATTTCAGTTGCTTCAAGTTTTTCCTTCATCTTTGATGGTATTGTCCAGCATTAAAGGACGGACAGCACGTAGCAATCCAGTACTCTCTTCCTAGTTTCTGGCGAAATTGTCCTGTTTCTTAATACCTTACTCAACTTCTGGTTGTAGTTTCCTTTCTGTGTCTGCTATCAGCACTGTATCATCTGCGTACCTTAGGTTGTTTAAATTGTGGCCTCCGATTACGAATCCAGGCACAACTTCTAGGGCCCTCAAAATATTCTCGCTGTACAAGTTGAACAGATCCGGTGAAATTACACATCCTTGTCTTACGCCCTTTTCAATCTTTGTATATCTACCCAATTCATTACTAGTCCGTATGCAAGCGGTTTGATGACAGTAAAGATTCTCAAGTCTTTCCCAAATATGTCCTGGCTGCCGAGCATCTCCATCAGTTCTTTGTGGTGTGTTTTGTCAAACGCCTTCGGATAATCAATAAAGCACAGGTATAAGTCCTTCTTCATTTGTATTGCCCTTTAGGAGAGCATCCTAATCATAAATATGGCATTCTTTGTTTCCGTGTCTTTAACGAAACCACACTGTTCTTGTCCTATCTCTGGCCTGATTCTGCTTCTCGCTTTATTCATCAGGATTCGGACGATCAGTTTTGTTATATGGCTCATTAAACTGATGGTTCTGTGGAGTTCGCACTCGTTTGCTCCTGGCTTCTTAGGTAGTGCTATGAAGATGGACTTGCTGAGATCATCTGGTATAACCCCACTATTAAAAATTTCATTTATCATTTCTGTAATTTTCTCTATACCAAATTCTTCCAGGGCTATCAGCAGCTCTATGACTATGCCGTCTGGTCCCGCTGCTTTGTTTCTATTCAGTTTGGCTATTGCTGATTCCACTTCAGACTTTCATATTTTCGGTCCATCCTCATCTTTGCGTAGTATTGGTTTCTCTCTCTTGTCGTGGAAAAGATCTTTTATATATTCTTACCCATCGTTGGAATATTTCCTCTTTCGCCAAAATGATTGTTCCATCCTTAGATTTTAGACATCCTGTTGAAGAGCAGGTTTTTTGTCCTCACGCCTAAATGCAATGTCAATCGTTATCGTTTGTCTTCTTAATTCCTGTTATTTTATTATTCTCTCTTTTTAATTAAGTTTTACTTTTTCTCATTCACGCTCAGTAACCCTTAAATGCAAGGTCAATCGTTATCTTCCGTCGTCTTAATTCATGTTCTTTTATTGCCTTCTTACAATGAACATTCGAGTTCGAATCCCAGTTAAATTCGTTGCTTTCACTTACGCGCATATCACTTTGGGAAAGGTATTAATACGTCTCTTCCCTCCAGATATGGGTTTAACAGCAGGATAGATTGGGTTCCATAGCCTTGGTTGGCTAAAGGTCTACAGCAGAAAATAATGGCAATTGAGATTTCATCAAGAAAATATAAATGTTTTTCAGCTAATCAACTATTTTTTTATCTATATTATTCCTTATAGGCTACGATATTACTCGTAGAAAACACTAACAGTAAATACTTTCATTTAGTACAATGAATATCAATGAATATCTGAACAATATACGAATGTATTTCGAAAGTCAAGTTTTACATTTTTAAATTAATTATCCACTTAAATGTTGTTTTTCGTTGTTAAATTTTTTTTTTTTGTTAAATGTTACAAAGTTTGTTTTATTATTACGCAATTATAATATTTAATTATTATTTAATTTAATTATTAATATCAAATATTGGTTGTTTTCTCTTGTCGGGGAAAAGTGTAATTTACATTACACTATTTATAAGAGAGCTTACGGCCTATCACGTTGAATACACCGGTTCTCGCTCGATCACCGAAGTTAAGCAACGTTGAGCCTGGTCAGTGCTTAGATGGGTGACCGCTTGGGAATACTAGGTGCTGTAAGCGTATAGTGACGGATGTGCGTTGTGGTGCAGTGGATATCGGCTCGGAAAGAGAAATCGGTGAGCCGAGTTCGAATTCCAGTTGAATACCCTGTATTCACTTACGCACTGGTACCCTTGGGAAAGGTATTAATCCGTCTATTCTCTCCAGTTATGGGTTAAATAACAAGGGTAGGATTAAATAACAAGGGTAGGACTTGGGGACTCTGCTCTTAAAAACAAATCCCAATGAATCGCGAAAAAGAAAAATGTTGTAAAAATAAAATAACCTTACCCAAAATCACTGGTTATGACCTTAAAATGATCCCATAAAGATTGATAGGTCGTTAAGCCTAAAAAACAATTCTGATCTCTCTCCATCTATGATATCTGTCATCGCACCTGCTTTCTCAGCTTTCTATGGTTCCTTTCTAACTAGGTTGTACTCCTCACTCTTTTCTAATTAATCTTTTTACATTTATGTAGCCCCCTGCACATCAGTGGCGTTTCCGCCTTGCTCGGGGTGAAATGATTTAAAAAAAAAAAAGTAGTTAAAATTTACTAAGCTCAGAAGTTTTACTGTTTAATATATATTTTTTCCTATTTTTAATTTCTATTTTAGATATTGTTAATGATTTTCTAGAATAATCTTTCAATTGTTTCGGCAAACGACAAGGAAAGTCATCTGATTTTTGAGAGCTTGAACGGGCTTTGAGATAACGCGGCTGATTGGTTATTAAATGTTAAATAGGAAATTTGAATTTGGACCCCGTGTGAGCCTACTTTAGCGTAACAATTGTTAATTGGTTGATTTTGTTTTGCGACATATCAACCTCTTCTGTGTCATTTAATGCCGAAATCTACATATTTTATACGTAATTTTATGTTTTCAACTACAGCTATTTTATACGAGTTTTTTTTTTAGAAATAAATTTTGTAGGTCATAATATGTATTGTTGTTAATGGTTCTTTAAAGATGTATTTCTATATATTTTTACTGTTGCATTAATTGTCATTTTGGTATAAAAATGTATCGTTGGTTCAGTCAGTCAGTTAAGTGTCATTCGTGATACACACTTGATCAATCATGTCTCGAAAGAGACATGACCGACTGAACAAAATATTTTCATTACCTTCTGCGGTAGATTGGTTGCCAACCAAGGATATAGAAACCAAACCGTTCCGCTATTTAACTCATAGCTGGAGGGAAGAAACGGATTAATACATTTCCCATGGGGATTTGCGCGTAAGTGAATGCAACGAATGTTAACTGGAATTTGAACTCGATTCTCCGATTTCTCGTTCCGAGTTGATATCCACTGCATAACAAAGAACATCACTAAATATTAGGTTGTCCCAAAAGTTCGTAAACACTTGCGAAATATTGAATTTTTATGCAATTTTGCGTTTATATTGTGATAGTGATCTTCATCTTTGTACTCCAGATGGCAATTGATAAAACTGAGCTGCGAGTTTTGATTCGTTACTGATGGAAGTGAGGTCTTTCAACCAGAAAAGCGGCAGAAGAGATTTGTGCTGCCGAAGGTGAAGGAACAATTGCATATGCGGCGATCCCGAAGTGGTACAAGCGTTTCGATTCTAGCGACATGAGTCTTGAAGATAAGCCTCGTTCGGGACGGCCGTTAAAATTGGATGATGGAGACTTGCAAACCGGGTTGGACATCGCGCCTTCATCGAGCACTCGAGAAAGGTGCTGATGAGCTTGGAGTTGGCAAATGGACAATTCACCGACATTTGAAGCAACTTGATTTTGTTCACAAAAAGCTGCGCCAAGATCCGCACGAAGTCACCGAGGCACAAGGCAACAGACGTGTTGAAATTTGCCGTCAATTGCTCAGCAATCCATTGGACGAGCGTTTTTGGAAGCGCATTGTGACATCCGATGAGAAATGGGTCTATCTGGTCCAGCACAATCGAGACAAGCGATGGGTTCAGAAAGGGCAAGAGACACCGTCGATTCCAAAACAAGATCGATTCGGCAAGAATGTCATGTTGTGCGTTTGGTGGAACTTTGAAGGTATCCTGCATTTTGAGTTGGTTCCGAATGGTCGTGCCATCAGTGCCAAACTTTACTGTCAGCAACTTGAGCGGTTCTACGAAAATTTGAAGCAAATGTACCCGGCTCTGATCAACCGAAAGCGCGCTTTGATGCAGCAGGACAATGCCAAGCCACACACCGCCAGGAAGACCAAAGACAAGTTTGAAGAGCTAGACGGCGTTGAGGTTCTGCCACATCCAGCCTACAGTCCTGACTGTGCTCCATCAGATTACGGACTTTTCCGCTCAATGCAACACTTTCTGAAGGGCCGCCAATTCGACTCGTTTGATAAAATCAAGGAAGCGTGTCAAGAATTCTTTAATTCGAAGCCGGCTGAATGGTACTTTGACCAGATCCGAAAGCTTGCAGATTGATGGCAGAAAGTCTTGGAAAATGATGGTCTTTATTTTGAGCAATAATTTTTGTTGTTTTTGCGAGTAAAATTTCAATTTTTTGCAAGTGTTTTCTAGTAACTCTAGATTACTTGGCGAGTAAAATTTAAATTTTTGCAAGTGTTTACGAACTTTTGGGACAACCTAATAGACGCTTACAGCACCTGGTATTTCCAAGCGGTCACCCATCTAAGGACTGACCAGGCTCAAATTTGTTTAACTTCGGTGATCGAGCGAGAACCGGTGTATTCAACGTGATATGGCCGTATTGCTGGTTAATTTATTATAAAAAAATGTACTGATGTTTTTTCTTTGGGGATTTATTATTTGACCAAATCTGGGACTTTAACAGATGTTACTACCTTCGGACAGGGTAGACTTAGGAGCAAAATACAGTTAAGAGGTGGTCCCATGCTTCTCACAACCTACAATCTTCCGATCAGAAAACTTGCTGCCGGATGTAGTTTATCGTCATACCCAGGACGAACGGATTTGGATGAAGTCTTTAGAATGTCTTAATACGTGCGTACTGTTTGTACTAAATTGAAAATGTAGTTTCTCTCCATAACACAAAGTCGTTGTTTTCCGACAGATGCTAATTCAAAGGAACACACAATCGAATGATTTTAACAGCTCAAATATTCTATAACAGAATATATAAAAGAAAAAAAAATTCCATCAATTCTATATTAACACAAGGGAAAAAAATTGGGAGTTATTTGGTCTGTTCTACCCTACACATCATTTTCCCCTCACCTTGCATCAACCGATTATTACCTTTTACGATAGTTGCAAAAAAGCTTGAATTCGGAAAAACTTTCGATAATACAAAAAAAAAAACAGTTTCTAGGGATCGTCGAAGTCTTTTTCACATCAAAATTTCAGAAATCTTGACACAAAAGTTATCGAAGCGCTGCATGATATGTAGTAACGAAGTACATTGCAAACAAAAATAAATATATCATTGAAAAAAACTTAAAGTAGGAAAGAAAATGACTTAAAAATTAAACTAACAGAGAGACAGAGACAGAACATATTAAGATAGATGTTGAACAAAGATAGATAGATAGATAGATAGATAGATAGATAGATAGATAGATATTAACTGACTGAGATAGATAGATAGATAGATAGATAGATAGATAGATAGATAGATAGATATGAACAGAATGAGATAGATAGATATGAACAGACTGAGATAGATAGATAGATAGATAGATAGATAGATAGATAGATAGATAGATAGATAGATATAAACTGACTGTGATAGATAGATAGATAGATAGATAGATAGATAGATAGATAGATAGATAGATAGATATAAACTGATGGATAGATAGATAGATAGATAGATAGATAGATAGATAGATAGATAGATAGATATTAACTGACTGAGATAGATAGATAGATAGATAGATAGATAGATAGATAGATAGATAGATAGATAGATAGATAGATCGGAAACAAGGGATGAATAGATAGATAGATAGATAGATAGATAGATAGATAGATAGATAGATAGATAGATATGAACAGAATGAGATAGATAAATATGAACAGACTGAGATAGATAGATAGATAGATAGATAGATAGATAGATAGATAGATAGATAGGATAGATAGATAGATAAGGGATAGAATAGATAGATATAAACTGACTAGATAGATAGATAGAAATAGATAGATAGATAGATAGATAGATAGATAGATATAAACTGACTGTGATAGATAGATAGATAGATAGATAGATAGATAGATAGATAGATAGATAGATAGATAGACTGAGATAGATAGATAGATAGATAGATAGATAGATAGATAGATAGATAGATAGATAGATAGATCGGAAACAAGGGATGAATAGATAGATAGATAGATAGATAGATAGATAGATAGATAGATAGATAGATAGATAGATATGAACAGAATGAGATAGATAAATATGAACAGATGAGATAGATAGATAGATAGATAGATAGATAGATAGATAGATAGATAGATAGATATGAACAGAATGAGATAGATAAATATGAACAGACTGAGATAGATAGATAGATAGATAGATAGATAGATAGATAGATAGGAAACAAGGGATGAATAGATAGATAGATAGATAGATAGATAGATAGATAGATAGATAGATAGATAGATAGATAGATAAGGTTAGTTTAGAGTGATGTTTATCGTGCAGGTATCAATAAACTAAATCACATCCCTAAAATCAAAGTGATTCCTAGAATTTATTCTAACCTTTTTCTCACGTTCTCTAACCGCTAA
Source organism: Ascarosepion bandense (assembly GCA_037127315.1). Taxonomy (NCBI): domain Eukaryota; kingdom Metazoa; phylum Mollusca; class Cephalopoda; order Sepiida; family Sepiidae; genus Ascarosepion; species Ascarosepion bandense. The sequence continues at coordinate 1,028,118 of JBBBDQ010001714.1, read as the reverse complement.
ATTTGAATCGTTCCACGTCCTTGTCTTCTGACAGACTTACAGATTCAAATTCAAAGAAACACAGAATCGAATCATTTTAACAACTCAAATATTCTATACCAGAATAGATAAAAGAAAAAAATTTCCATCAATTCCATGTTATTTGTCCCCACTTGTTGTTTCTTGCGGTATTATATGCACATCAAACAGAATTTAGAATTGCTTGCCTGCCATCTATTATAGGTGCAATGGATACCGGCTCCGAACAAGAAATCTGAGAACCGAGTTCGAATTTCGGTTGAATTCATTGCATTCGCTTACGCGCAAATACTCTTGGTAAAGGTATTAATCCGTCTCTTATCTCTCCAGCTATGGGTTAGATAGTAGGATATATTGTCTTCTACAGCCTTGATTCGCAACAAAGTTTACCTACTACGCGAAAATCTTCTGCTCACTCAGTCTTGTTTTTTAATCGTTTCACTGATGCGCTGAGTGGCTACACAAGTTTAGGCAGGCGGAGAGCGAAGAGAAAGAACCAGTTACTGGGGGTATCAGAGGATGGGCAAGAGTAGGGTGGGAACACAAGTGTGAAGACAGTTGCGAAGGTAGAGAGAGAGGAAAAGAACAAGATACACAGGGTGATGTAGAAAGAACTGGAGTCAATTCCTGGAGGTTGTAACCGTCAGGATAGCAAGTATACGAAAGGGAGTTCCACAGACAGGAAGTGCGAAAAAAGAAGCTGATAGAGTAAAATTGTGGCCTGCATTTGATTTATCTACCTGTTGCCAGTCTGGTTGCACCAGTAAATTCTTAAGGAAGGGGCACCAGCGACCTATGTTCGTCGGAGCAGAAGCCATTAAAATATTCGTAGAAGAGAGAGATGGAAGCCACATCCCGCCGGTGAGAAAGTGGCTGGAGTCAAGCTGCCAGGTCGGGACCTATTACATTACAGATTCTCCTTTGGAGCCTGTCGAGAACACTGAGATGAACAGCAGCGGCGCCTAACTAGATATGACAACAGTATTCTATTCGGATGGTTGGTTTGTTTGAAAGAAACATGATCACCCAAGCGTGTATCCCGTATGGCACTTAACCGACTGACCCATTTCTTAGGTGTGGCACAAGGCTAAAGATTTTGGGACAGCTAATGAAGATCGAAGTTCATTTATTCGACTTCGTTGTTACTGCAGCATTCATCCAGGCGTCCTTGTTCATCGTTCGTCCAGACACCGACCGGGGTCACAGCATTTTGTTTGAGGAAAATTATTTCCGTCAAAAAAGAGACTATGTAACATAACACTTGTCGAGTTCGTTTCATTCCTTTTACGTACAATTACCCCTGGGAAATGTATTAATCCATCTCTTCTCCCTCCAGCTATAGGCTGAATAACAGGACAGATTGGGTTCTATAGCCTTGGTTGGCAACCAGCTTACTGCAAATAGATGGCAACCTGCTGCAGGAAAATCTCTTGCCGACTCAGTCATGTCTCTTTCGAGACATGATCTCCCAAGCGTGTATCACGTATGGCAATTAACTGACTGATTGATTTAGTTTTATGCCTTCTGGTAACAATTAGTCAGTCAGTAAGTTAAGTGCCATACGTGATACACGCTTGGGCGATCATGTCTCGAAAGAGACATTACTGACTGGGCAGAAGATTATCCCGAAGTAGGTTGCCATTGCTTTCTGCGGTAGACTGGTTGCCAGCCAAGGCTATAGAACCCAATCTGTCCTGTTATTTAACCGATAAGTGGAGGGAAGAGACGGATTAATACCTTTCCCAAGGGTATTTGCGCGTAAGTGAATACAAAGAATTTGGCTGGAATTCGAACACGGATCCCCGATTTCTCGTTCCGAGCCGATATCCACTGCACCACAACGCACATCCAAATTAGTACACTTCGAATATTTAATAGGTTACGGTTACTCATAGTCAGTCTTATGACAAGTTCTTTTCAAAGGCAAAGATTGCGTTTTTTTTTCTTGAGCCTTCAGCTCTCGCTATTTGTGTCTACGATGTTTTCAGGTTCACTTAATTATTTGCTGTTTTATGCCAATAATAAATATTACTTATATACTGTTTAATAAATAAAAAAATCAACTACGCAAATATTCGTTTCCACTAGAGTAACATTTAGAATATATATATATATATATATATATGTGTGTGTGTGTGTGTGTGTGTGTGTGCGTGTGTGAAATTATATATATATATATATATATATATATATATATAGATGTGTGTGTGCGTGTGTGAAATTATATATATATATATATATATATGTGTGTGTGTGTGTGTGTGTGTGTGCGTGTGTGAAATTATATATATATATATGTGTGTGTGTGTGTGTGTGTGTGTGCGTGTGTGAAATTATATATATATATATCTGTGTGTGTGCGTGTGTGAAATTATATATATATATATATATGTGTGTGTGTGTGTGTGCGTGTGTGAAATTATATATATATATATATATATGTGTGTGTGTGTGTGTGTGCGTGTGTGAAATTATATATATATATATGTGTTTTTGTGTGTGCGTGTGTGAAATTATATATATATATATATGTGTGTGTGTGTGCATGTGTGAAATTATATATATATATACGTGTGTGTGTGCGAGTGTGAAATTATATATATATATGTGTGTGTGTGCGTGTGTGAAATTATATATATATATATGTGTGTGTGTGTGTGTGTGCGTGTGTGAAATTATATATATATATATGTGTGTGTGTGTGTGTGTGTGTGCGTGTGTGAAATTATATATATATATATGTGTGTGTGTGTGCGTGTGTGAAATTATATATATATATATATATATATATATATATATATATATATATATATGTATGTAGTCATCCGCAGACAGATCTGTTTCGCTGTATCACAGCGCATCAGTACGGACATCCGATTGCTTTTAACCCAGGATTGAAACCCGATCGAATTGGCGTCAGTCGGCGATTCTACCTCTGATCTATGGGCGCTCGGTAGAAGGAGGCAGACGTTTTAGCGTGTATATTATCATTATACACGCCCAATAGCTGAGAGTGTTCTAATTCATTACTGAATGAACGATGCGTAGATGCTAGAGTAGCTACTGTTTTCTCAAAGTCTACCATTCTTCCATAGTGCTCAATCAGGGTGTGAGAGCGTAAATAGTCATCTGCAGACAGATCTAATTCGCTGTATCACAGCTCATTAGTACGGTTAGACATCCGTACGGTTATATATATATATATCAGATTAAATAAATTGCAAACATTGTGTCTGCTTATTTTTAATAAAATCCGTTCAAACTCACGGACAATCTTTCGCGTATTATAATTCAAGGATGTAAGAAATAGGCTGTACCTTTGACAGATGATTTTATTATTAATTTCTCGCATGTTTCCAAGTACTTTCAATCTTCTTTCCAAGATCCTCTTCAGGATTGTGAGTCATGGTAACAAAAAATAACCGCAAAACTGTATCGCTAAAAAATACTGTAAATTTTCTTCTTGCTTCAAATATAACGGTTGACAAATTGCTTAGCGTTCATCAGAACGTGAAAATTATCCAAAATTGATTTTTTTATGTTGTAATGTCCTGGTCATGCACGTGTTAAAGCATGAAAAACTGTTCTTTTTATAAACAAAAAGAAAATTTACAAAATTCTTTTATATATCAAATATTGGGTAAAGATTGTGATCTTATCTGTCTTATACGGAAATGAAATTAAAATAACAATTTGATTTATAAAATCAGTTTTTAGCAACCGATTCTTTTGAATTGCAAACATATAGAAATAACATCAAACGCTCCCGGGCTAAAAATAGGTCTAAGTCATCTTGCAAAAACTGATTTTCTAGTTATTTCTGGACGTTTCTATTAACGTAACTTTGTTTAGAGTTAATATAGAATTTGTCATTTGAGAACTATATACATTAGAGATACCACTTTTCCATACTGGTTGGAATATGCCACAAGGAGCAAGCCTCATCGAAATGAAAGTACAAATGCATAAGTGATTTTTAGTCACCTAAAAAAAGGTACTAATATGTGGATTATTTTTGTCATCCAATAAAAAAAGTACGAATATTTGGGTTATTTTTGTCACCCCTTAAAATAAAAGTACGAACATTTGGATTATTTTTTGTCACCTAATAAAAGAAGAGTAAGAACATTTGGATTATTTTTGCCAAACAATAAAAGAAAGTACGAACGTTTGGATTACTTTTTGTCACCCCTAAAAGAAAAGTACGAACATTTGTATTATTTTTGTCACCTAATAAAAGAAAAGTACGAACATTTTGATTACTTTTTGTCACCTAATAAAAGAAGAGGACGAATGCTTGGATTATTTTTGCCAAACAATAAAAGAAAGTACGAACATTTGGATTACATTTTGTCACCCCGAAAAGAAAAGTACGAACATTTGGATTACTTTTTGTCACCTAATAAAAGAAGAGTAAGAACATTTGGATTATTTTTGCCAAACAATAAAAGAATGTACGAACGTTTGGATTACTTTTTGTCACCTAATAAAAGAAAAGTACGAACATTTGGATTATTTTTGTCTCCTAATAAAAGAAGAGTACGAATGCTTGGATTATTTTTGTCACCCCTAAAAGAAAAGTACGAACGTTTGGATTAATTTTTGTCACCCCTAAAAGAAAAGTACGAACATTTGGATTATTTTTTGTCACCTAATAAAAGAAGAGTACGAATGCTTGGATTATTTTTGCCAAACAATAAAAGAAAGTACGAACATTTGGATTATTTTTGTCACCTAATAAAAGAAGAGTATGAATATTTGGATTATTTGTGCTACCCAATTACACAAAGTACGAACGTTTGGATTACTTTTTATCAACCCCTAAAAGAAAAGTACGCACGTTTGGATTTTTTTGTCACCCAATAAAAGAAAGTACGAACGTTTCTCACCAAATAAAAAAGTACGAACGTTTGTCAGCTAATAAGTATAGACGTCTGCATTGTTTCTTGTCACCAAATAAAAGAGTGTACAAACGTTTTGGCTATTATTTTCACCCAATGAAAGAAAACTATGAACAGATTATTTTTTGCCACTCAATAAAATAAAGTAGGAATGTTTCAATTCTTTTTTTTTTTCGTCCAATAAAAGGAAAGTACGATCTTTTAGACTATTTCTATGTTATCCAATAAAAGAAAACTACTCACGTTTGGATTATTTTTGTCTCCTAATAAAAATGTACAAACTTTTGGATTATTTTCTGTCACCCAATAAAAGAAAAGTATGAACGTTTGGATTATTTTTTGTCACACAATACAAGAAAATTAGGACGTTTTACATCCCTTAAAAATACGAACGTTTAAATTTTTTGTCACCTAATAAAAGAAAGTACGACCCTTTGTCACCCTATAAAGAAAATACAGACATTTGTCAACCAATAAATGAAAGTGCGGACGTTGAATTATTTTTGTCGCCAATAAAAGAAAGTGTGAACGTTTGTCTCTAAATAAAGAAAGTATAGATGTTTGTCACCCAATAAAAAAAGTACGGATGTTTGAATTATTTTTCTCGCCAATTAAAAGAAATACTAACGGTTGGATTATTTTTGTCATCCAATAAAAGAAAAGTACGAATGGAGTAGCTTTTGTCACAGAATTAAAGAAATGTACTAACGGATGTGCGTTGTGGTACAGTGGATATCGGCTCGGAACGAGAAGCCGGGGAGCCGAGTTCGAATTGTGGTTAAATCCATTGTATTCACTTACGCGCAAATACCCTTGTGAAAGGTATTAATCCGTCTATTCCTTCCAGTTATGAGTTAAATGGCAGGACAAATTGGGTTTTATAGCCTTGGTCGGCAACCAGTCTACCGCAGAAAGCAATGGCAACCTACAGCGGGGTAATCTTCTGCCCAGTCAGTCATGTCTCTTTCGAGACATGATCGCCCAAGCGTGTATCACGTATGGCACTTAATTGACTCACTGACTAACGTTCAGATAATTTCTTGTCAATCAATTAAAAAAAAGAGACAACGTTTGGATTATTGCTTGTCATAAAAGAAAAGTTAGAATTAGTTTTAGTCATCCAATAAAAGAAAATTACGAACGTTTGGATTATTTTTGTCACCGAATACAAGAAAGTGCAGATGTTTTCACTCGATCAAAGAAAGGAACAAACGTTTGAATTTTTTTTTTTTTTTTTTTGTCACTCAGTAAAAGAAAGTACGAACGTTTGCCGTCTGTCACCTAATAAAATAAAGTACGGACGTTTGGATCATGTTTTGTCATCTAATAAAGAAAAGTACAAATATGTGGATTATTTTTTGCCACCCAATAAAAGAGAATAAAAACGTTTGAGTTATTTTTGCCACCTAATAAAAGAAAAGTCAGAACGTTTGGATTATTTTTTTCTCATCCGATATAAGAAAAAGTACGATCGTTTGAGTTATTTTTTGTCAACCAATAAAAGCAAAGTACAAATGTTTGATCATTTTATTCACCCGATAGAAGAAAAGTACGAACGTTTGGATTATTTTTGCCACCCTATAAAAGAAATTACGAACATTTGGATTATTTTTTTCCTCCAATAAAAGGAAAGTACGAACGTTTGGATTATTTTTGTCACCCAATAAAAGAATTTACGAATGTTTGCAACCCAATTAAAGAAAGTACGCACTTTTGTTCCCCAGTAAAAGAATAGATGAAAGTTTTTCACCCAATAAAAGAAAAGTATGAACTTTTGTCACGTGATAATAGAAAGTACAAACCTGTGTCACCCAACGAATTAATAATAACTAATATTTAAAAAAATAACAAATAATAGTTAATATATAATAGTTAATAGTTAACAAATATAGTTAATTCTATTTAGCAAAATCTTGGGAAATAAGCAGGTGTTATAAGCACACTCTCATCACCCGAAGTAGTCTATGAAAATATTCTTTTTTTTTCTTTTTAGTAGATAAAAATAATAACTTATTCTTTGTTCGAGAACAAATGAGAACTTTTTCATATTCGCACATGAAAAATATTAATATTAGATTGTCCCAAAAGTTCGTAAATACTTGCAAAAAATTGAAATTTTACTCGCCAAGTAATCTAAGGTTACCAGAAAACACTTGCAAAAATTGAAATTTTACTCGAATAACAACAAAATTATTGCTCAAAATAAAGACCATCATTTTCCAAGGCTTTCTGCCATCAGTCTGCAAGCTTGTCTCGATTGTGTTGGACCAGATAGACCCATTTCTCGTCGGATGTCACAATGCGCTTCCAAAAACGCTCGTCCAATGGATTGCTGAGCAATTGACGGCAAATTTCAACTCGTCTGTTGGCTTGTGCTTCGGTGAGTTCGTGCGAATCTTGGCGCGGATTTTTGTGAACAAAATCAAGTTGATTCAAATGTCGGTGAATTGTCGATTTGCTAACTCCAAGCTCATCAGCACCTTTCTCGAGTGCTCGATGAAGGCGCAATGTCCAACCCGGTTTGCAAGTCTCCATCATCCAACTTTAACGGCCGTCCCAAACGAGGCTTATCTTCAAGACTCATGTCGCCAGAATCGAAACGCTTGTACCACTTCGAGATCGCCGCATATGCAATTGTTCCTTCACCTTCGGCAGCACAAATCTCTTCTGCCGCTTTTCTGGTTGAAAGACCTCGCTTCCAGCAGTAACGAATCAAAACTCACAGCTCAATTTTATCAATTGCCATCTGGAATACAAAGATGAAGATCACTCTAACAATATAAACGCAAAATTGCATAAAAATTCCATTTTTCGCAAGTGTTTACAAACTTTTGGGACAACCAGATAAAACTAAAAACATGTGTCACCCAATAAAAGAAAGTACGAAAGTTTGAATTAATTTTTGTCATCCCATTAAATGCTCGAAATTAATGGGTTACAGTCAAATTAATGGGTTACAACCAAATTAATGGGTTACAGTCTATACGAATATTTGGCTCATTATTAATTTTCTAGTAATAATTTTAAACCAAAAAAGGCTCGAAAGCCACTCGATGCAGGGTGCTATACACGAAATGATGATACCTTTGGTTTATTATTAATTTTCTAATACCAATTGTTACTCAGTATAATACTCGAGAGGGCAACCCCAAGTCTATTAATGATTAGAAAGCTTGTCTCCCTAGAATTATTACAAATAAGTAGTGAGTTCGATCCTCCATTCTTTCGGCCTTGTGTCACATCTAAGCGGCGCTTCGAAAATCAACAATAAAATCCTCGAGAGCTACATTCAAAATGAAAATACGAACGTTAGGCTTATATTTAATTTTAATTTTTCCTCGGCAAACGGCTCAAGAGCCAGTTAATGTAGTGGGGTATAGTCAAAAATGGTAATACGACCGTTAGGCTTATCATTAATTTTTAATACTAATTTTCCCCCGTACAATGCTCGGGAGCCACTCAATCTAATGGGCTACAGTAAAAAAAGATCGATATGAACGTTAGTCTTATTATTACTAATAATTTTCATCCTGTACAAGCCTCGAGAGGTACTAAAGTTATTGGGTTATACAAAATGCTAAAACGAAAGCTCGGTTTATTATCCATTTTTAAGATTAATTTCCTCAGTACAAGCCCCAAGAGCCACTCAAAGCAGTGGATTATTGTCAAGACTGTAATACAGAATCAGTTAGCGATAGACTTGCAATAGAGAAACGATAGTCTTATGATACAGTTGCGATAGGCTTGCGATTGAGTAGCGATATTCTTACGATACAATAGCGATAGGCTTGAAATAGAATTGTGATAGGTTTGCGATAGGTTTAAGATACAGTGGCGATAGGCATGCGATAGATTCCAGATAGGATATAGAGTAGTGATAGAATAGCGATGGAGTATTGATAGGCTTGAGATAGAGTAGTGATAGAATAGCAATGGAGTAGTGATAGGCTTGAGATAGAGTAGTGATAGAATAGCAATGGAGTAGTGATAGGCTTGAGATAGAGTAGTGATAGAATAGCGATGGAGTAGTGATAGGCTTGAAATAATGTAGCGATAGAATAGTGATGTGGTAATGATAGGCTTGAGATAGGGTAGTGATAAAATAGTGATAGGTTTGAGACAGAGTAACGATAGTGGGTTGATAGGCTTGCGATAGAGTAGTGATTGTGTAGCGATAGGCCTGCGACGTTGCTTCTTCGATAAATATGAAGCATAGAACAGAATAAGCTTTCCCCCCACAAGATCGCACTAACGTTTCAGGAAGTCATTCAAGACTGGAAAGTGAAGATTGAGTTGGGCCAACCTAAAAATATAAAAGCATAGTTGGAGGAGTGAGACGCTCCCTAGAGTCGTGCATTTATTTTTCCGGCATACTTTGACAGTTGATTGAAAATATGAGTTCCACTTGAGGCCTGGGGTGACAGCGAGACGTTAAAGACATTCAAATCAAAACTGGATCGCGCAATATCAGTTACTGGAAACGGGAAACCTTTTTTTTCCCCTTTTTTTTTAATGCTGTTTCAAAAGAAAAAACCTTCCATAAATTTCAATGGATTAGCTGCTCGGTCAATGAATACCAAATGTTTCCTTAAAAGGAAACGGCTAATATCACCATTACCATTACATCTGACAATTAGATACTTTTTTTTATGTTTTTTTTTTTTTTAAGTGGGGGCGTTTTATTTGATTTTCGAGGTGTTTCTGTCTGACGCTTGTTTGAGTTTAAAGTTGGAGTTAAACAGAATCGTTTTTTTCTTTCGTTCGCATTTATTTAACAAACTTTTCGCTCTTTTTATTCGCCATTGATTTCGGGCTGAATTCTAATCAACATCCAAAGCCATCTATCTATTTCATCGATTGTCCTTATCTTTATGGTTTTAGTTATTTTTTTAGTTTCGATTATTTTTTTATTTTTTATTTTTATTTTTTCTTTCTGTCTGCGAAATTAACATGATTTGTATTTGGTGTTAATATTCAATAAATATTTTAAACTGTATTCGCTTTATTTAATTTTCTGTGTTTATGCATTCGTTTTCGTTTAGAAATTGTTTACCTGCTTCTTTCCTTCATTTTTAATTTGCACGCACGGAGGTTTCATAACAGGGTCAGTCAGTTAAATCCCATACGTGATACACGCTTAGGCGATCATGTCTCGAAAGAGACATGTCTGACCGGGCAGAAGATTTTCTCGCAGTAAGTTGCCATTAATTTCTGCGGTAGACTGATTGCCAACCAAGGCTATGGAACCCAATCTGTCATACTGTTTAATCCGTAGCTAGAGAAAGAAAAAAGTTTCTATCATATTATTATATCAAGTGCTAATTAGTAGGGGATCAGTTTATTACTTGATAACAAAAGAAATCAGATCACCCACTTTATGCCCAGTAGAAGCTTTAATTATATTTCCAGCCATTATCAGTCAGTTAAGTGTCATACGATAGACATGACTGACTGGGCAGAAGGTTTACCCGCAGTGTGTTGCCATTAATTTGTCCCGTAAACTGGTTGACAACCAATGCTATAGAACCGAATTTATTCCATAGCTGGATGTAAAAGAGACAGTTTATATTATTATTTTAAGTACTAATTAGTGGGGGATCACTTTATTACTTCATAACAAAAGAAAACAGATCACCCACATTATGCCCAGTAGAAGCTTTAATTATGTTTCCAACAATTATATTCAGTTAGTCAGTGAAGTGCCAGACGTGATACACGATTGGGCAATCATGTCTAGAAAGCAGGAGGAATAAGAGACAGATTAATACCTTTCCTAAAAGTATATGCGCGTCAGTGAATGCAACTAATTCAACTGGAATTCGAACTTTGATCTCCGATTTCTCGTTCCAAGCCGATATCCACTGCACCACAACACACATCCCATATATATTTATATAGGATGGGTAAATTGTCACCATTTTATATTTTTACTTTTGCGCATGCATGTGGTCTATTTTTTTTTTTTTTTTTTTGGCGACTGCATAGTGCAGCAGGGTCAGTTGGGCACCGCCTGTGAGTAAAAGAGCATCATGATGAAATTTACTCCTCCAGAAATGCTGTACTTCTAGGCATGTGCGCCTAAAGCTCAAATACTAATATTTCAGAGTCTTTAGGTGTCAATCTGAAAACAGTGCAAAGGATTCGGAAAGAGTTGGATGAGTCTAATGGTGATGACGAAGGTACGGCAGCTCGGCAAACTCTTTCGGATCGTACTGATAAGAAAAGAAATTCTGAATTGTTAGTGAGGGCCTCAGAGTAAAAACGGAAGCCTACATCAAATGCCTTGAAGAGGCAGTGCTGCCCTGGGTCAAAAGGGTAGCTGCTGGAAGACTTTTTTGTCAGGTAACGGGACTCTTCACCATACCACACAAGCAGAGGGACGCAGTCAAGGCTGTCAGACAATTTCTGCGGCCACATAACGCTTTACGTCTGGCCACCTAACTCCCCAGAATGCAAACACTCGATAATTAATATGTGGGACTCAGGTGAGCGAGAGACCAATAAAACTTGTAACACCAAAGATGAACTGAAGGCAAAGATCATTGCAGCATTCCATCAAACTCAAACAAGGAGACGTCCAGAGGAGTTGCAGGAGATTCCGAAGTTGTCTGGCGGTCGTTGTTGAAGCCAATGGTAATTTTATTGAATAAGTGTCTTCTTCAGTGTTTCAAGATATTTTTGTGTAAATGTGGTAAATAGATCTGTTGAAATGATATATCAGAGCTCTTTTCATTTTTGCGTAATTTAGATGACAATTTATTCATCGCACACCGTGTGCGTATATATATATATATAAGTGTGTGTGTGTGTGTGTAAAAATGTGTGTGTGTGTGTAAAAATATACTCAGTTATGATCTGAGATTAAAGACAGGATGGTTAAATAAAATAAAAACGAGGAAAACTGTATTTTAAATCACCTACGCGTTTTGTCCTGTGATGGACTTTATCAAGGCAAAAAGACGAAATGAGTTTTATTCTAAATTACGTATCTATAAACAAAGTGTTGGCAACTACAAAAATTCTCACAAATCATTTCAAAAGATTAACAGAATATTTTAGTTTTTAAAATTCCTTCATGTGTAGTGCAAAGTCACTACATTTTAATATCTTGTGACTTTGCACTATTTAACCATATATATATATATATATATATTTGTAAAAATATACTCAGTTATGATCTGAGATTAAAGACAGGATGGTTAAATAAAATAAAAACGAGGAAAACTGTATTTTAAATCGCCTACGTGTTTCGTCCTGTGATGGACTTTATTAAGGCAAAAAGACGAAATGAGCTTTATTCTAAATTATGTATCTATAAACAAACAATTTTGGCAACCACAAAGACGCTCACAAATTATTTCAAAAGATTAACAGAATATTTTTGCTTTTAGAATTTCTTCATGTGTACTACCAAAACATCAATTTTCGCCCCGGATTTTTCTCAATCTCACCTATACCTATGGAAATCATACTAAAACAGACTAACATACATAATAAAAAGTTCAAAGAAAACGTTTGAAACTCCTTCATTTTAACATCTCGTGACTTTGCACTACACATGAAGAAATTCTAAAAACGAAAATATTCTGTTAATCTTTTGAAATGATTTGTGAGCGTCTTTGTGGTTGCCAACACTGTTTGTTTATATATACGTAATTTAGAATAAAGCTCATTTCGTCTTTTTGCCTTGATAAAGTCCATCACAGGACGAAACGCGTAAGCGATTTAAAATACAGTTTTCCTCTTGTCTTTATGTTATTTAACCATATATATATATATGGTTAAATAACATAAAGACAAGAGAAAAACTGTATTTTATATATATATATATATATATATATATATATATATATATATATATATGAATGGTTACTTTATGATCATCAGACCCGGGTTCGATTTGTCAGGAATGTGACTTCTTGACGTCATCGGTTTGGAGGAGGTGATCCCAGGGTGCGGCACCTTTTGAAAGTGCCTGAAAACCATACCACGGGTTGACCCAAGTCTTGTGAGTTCAATGGTATAGAAGGCTCCCTTTGAGGAGTCGTCGATGGTTGTGTTAGCTCGAAGTCACAAGTCATCACAAGATATTTTTGTGTAAATGTGCTAAATAGATCTGTTGAAATGAGATATCAGTGCTCTCTTCATTTCTGTGTAATTTAGATGACAATTTATTCATCGCAAACCGTGTGCGTATATATATATATATATATAAATAAGAATGGTTACTTTCTGGTCATGAGACCTGGGATCGATCTGTCAGGAATGTGACTTCTTGATGTCATCGGTCACCTTTGGAAAGTGCCTGAAAACCATACCACGGGTTGACCCAAGCCTTGATAGTAAAAATGAGTAGACCTTTTGAAAGCACGAAGTCACAATTCATCGTGACCAAGAGTTTAAATGTACTGGCCTTGTTCAGACTGTGATCATGGCTAGGAAACGCGCCCTCTAATAGATGGTCATACTCGCTTACAAGCAGCCATATATCTATCTATATATATATATATATATTGTCATTCGCAGACAGATCTGTTTCGATGTATCACAGCTCATCAGTACGTTTAGTCTCCGAATGCTTTTTAAACCCAGGATTGAAACCCGACCGAATTGGCGTCAGTCGGCGATTCTACATCTAGGCTATGGGCGTTCGGTGGAAGAAGGCTATATATATATATATATATATATATATATATATATATATATGCAGGGGGCTATATCAGGTTACAGGGGGTGTCAGGAAGGGAGTATGAGAAGGAAGAGAATACTGATGAGTGGGGTGGACGTAGAAAAAAACATGAGAGAGAGGATGTAAGTCAGTGAGACAGGAGATGACTATTGACTTTACATTTAAATTCTTGGAGATTGTAGCTGTCGGGAAAGCAAGTAAATGGAAGGGAATTCCACGGGCGGGAAGTGCAAGAAAAAAGCTGATGGAGTAGAATTTGCGTTTACAATTTATCGGTTTCACAGTAAAAAGGTGGGACCTAGTTGTTAATCTTGTTCCTCGAGGAAATTCATATATAGGGGGTACCAGTGAGCTAAGTTCATCGAAGCAGAAGCCGTGAAAGTATTTGTAGAAAAGACACAGGGAAGGCACACTGCGTCGGTGAGAAAGCGACTGTATCCTAGCTGCCAAGTCGAGATCGATTACATTACAGATTCTCCGTTGGGTTTGGTCGAGGACACCTAGGTGGATAGCAGGAGCATTCGACCAGATACGGCAGCAGTATTCAATGCACGGGCGGATGGTAGATTGTATATATGCAGGATTATTTCGGGTGGGAAAAACTTTCTGGCCCTACACGGAGAACCGATTTCCTTAGCAGCGGATTTAGCTATGGATTCTATATAGATATTCTACTTGAGGTATGATATTCGACGTCTTACGGGTTCAAGTCGTACGGCACTCATTGTTCTTACTTTTGAACCATTCCTAATACTTCCAAACGTTTAGAAACTGTTGTGTGATCAACACCTAATGACTCTGCAAGTTCAGATTGTGCCTGACAAGAGTCTTCATGAAGTAATGTCTTCAATTCTTCGTTTTCAAACTCTTTCAGTGCACCGGAGCGTTCTTTATTTTCAACTTCAAAATCATTATTTTTGAAAAGTCTAAACCAATCTCTTCATGTTGTTTCTGATAAAAAATTGTCGCTGTATGTCTCAAGAATTCTGTGTGCATAAAGTAGTGTAGTAAAATTTTAATATCTTCTAAACCCCTTCTGTCTTTCTTTCTTTCTTTCTTTTTTCTTTCTTCCTTTCTTCCTTACTTTCTTTCTTTCTTTCTTTCTTTCTTTCTTTCTTAATATATGCACACCCTTTTTTCTTAATATATCAATACACTTTTTCTTTATATCTTCTCACCCCTTCTTTCTTTCTTTTTTCTTCCTTTCTTTCTTTCTTTCTTTCTTTCTTTCTTAAAATATGCACACCTTTCTTTCTAAATATTCCAATACACGTTATTTTCTTAATATCTTCTCACCCCTTCTTTCTTTTTTTCTTTCTTTCTTTCTTTCTTTCTTTCTTTCTTTCTTAAAATATTCACACACCCTTTCTTTCTTAATATTCCAATACACGTTATTTTCTTAATATCTTCTCATCCCTTCTCTCTTTCTTTCTTTCTTTCTTTCTTTCTTTCTTTCTTAAAATATGCACACCCTTTCTTTCTTAATATTCCAATACACGTTATTTTCTTAATATCTTCTCATCCTTCTCTCTTTCTTTCTTTCTTTCTTTCTTTCTTTCTTTCTTTCTTAATGTACACCCTTTCTTTCTTAATATTCCAATACACGTTATTTTCTTAATATCTTCTCATCCCTTCTCTCTTTCTTTCTTTCTTTCTTTCTTTCTTTCTTTCTTTCTTTCTTTCTTTCTTAAAATATACACCCTTTCTTTCTTAATATTCCAATACACGTTATTTTTCTTGATATCTTCTCATCCCTTATTTCTTTCTTTCTTTCTTTCTTTCTTTCTTTCTTTCTTAAAATATACACACCCTTTCTTTCTTAATATTCCAATACACGTTATTTTCTTGATATCTTCTCATCCTTCTTTCTTTCTTTCTTTCTTTCTTTCTTTCTTTCTTTCTTTCTTTCTTTCTTAAATATGCACACCCTTTCTTTCTTAATATTCCAATACACGTTATTTTCTTGATATCTTCTCATCCTTCTTTCTTTCTTTCTTTCTTTCTTTCTTTCTTTCTTTCTTTCTTTCTTAAAATATGCACACCCTTTCTTTCTTAATATTCCAATACACGTTATTTTCTTGATATCTTCTCATCCCTTCTTTCTTTCTTTCTTTCTTTCTTTCTTTCTTTCTTTCTTTCTTTCTTTCTTAAAATATGCACACCCTTTCTTTCTTAATATTCCAATACACGTTATTTTCTTGATATCTTCTCATCCCTTCTTTCTTTCTTTCTTTCTTTCTTTCTTTCTCTCTTTCTTTCTTTCTTTCTTTCTTTCTTAAAATATGCACACCCTTTCTTTCTTAATATTCCAATACACGTTATTTTCATGTATCTTCTCATCCCTTCTCTCTTTCTTTCTTTCTTTCTTTCTTTCTTTCTTTCTTTCTTTCTTAAAATATGCACACCCTTTCTTTCTTAATATTCCAATACACGTTATTTTCTTAATATCTTCTCATCCCTTCTTTCTTTCTTTCTTTCTTTCTTTCTTTCTTTCTTAAAATATGCACACCCTTTCTTTCTTAATATTCCAATACACGTTATTTTCTTAATAGCATCTTCTCATCCCTTCTCTCTTTCTTTCTTTCTTTCTTTCTTTCTTTCTTTCTTTCTTTCTTTCTTTCTTAAAATATACACCCTTTCTTTCTTAATATTCCAATACACGTTATTTTCTTAATATCTTCTCATCCCTTCTCTCTTTCTTTCTTTCTTTCTTTCTTTCTTTCTTTCTTAAAATATGCACACCCTTTCTTTCTTAATATTCCAATACACGTTATTTTCTTGATATCTTCTCACCCCTTCTTTCTTTCTTTCTTTTTTCTTTCTTTCTTTTTCTTTCTTTCTTTCTTTCTTTCTTTCTTTCTTTCTTTCTTAATATATGCACACCCTTTCTTTCTTAATATATTAATACACTATATTTTTCTTAATATCTTCTCACCCCTTCTTTGCTTCTTTCTTTCTTTCTTTCTTTCTTTCTTTCTTTCTTAATATATCAAAAGTTTTTCTGTCTTTCTCATCTCTAAGCACTTTATTTCATTATTTATTTCTTGACATCTCTAAACTAATTATTTCTTTTCATTTGCCCGAAAAATATACTTTCTTTGGCACGAAATCCGACATGTTTAACGCTATAAAAACAAAGTTGTTTACACTTTGAAAATGACATACACTTTGAAAATGACATACACTGCGAAATGACATACACTGAATTTCAAGATTGTTTATAGTTCTTCTTTGATATTCGACGTCTTACGGTTTCAAGTCGTACGGCACCCAATGTCCTTGCTTTTGAATCATTCCTAATGCTTTCAAACGTTTCAAAACTGTTGTGTGATCAACTCTTAATGACTCTGCAAGTTCAGATTGTGCCTGACAAGTGTCTTCATGAAGTAATGTCTTCAGTTCTTCGTCTTCAAACTCTTTCGGTGCACCAGAGCGTTCTTTATTTTCAACTTCAAAATCATTATTTTTGAAACGTCTAAACCAATCTCTTCATGTTGTTTCTGATAAAAAATGGTCGCTGTATGTCCCAACAAGAATTCTGTGTGCATAAAATAATGTCGTAAAATTCCCCCGAAAATGTACTTTCTTTGGCAAGAAATCCGACATGTTTCGTCTTTCTTCTTATGCCACTTGATTCCTTGGGGAACATAGGGCCGCAACGACACTCCTTCAACGCACTCGATTCTGGCTGGTCCTCTTCAGCTCGGCCCATGCCATTCCAGCATCGCTCGTCTCAGCTAAAAATGCTCCTCCGCCAAGTCTGTCTAGGGCGACCCACTTTTCGCTTTCCTTGAGGGTTCCAGTCAAGAGCCTGTCTAGTGAGGTTGGATGTAGGCTTCCGTAAAGTGTGGCCAATCCAGTTCCACTTTCTCTTCTTGACCTCGATCCCCACTGGGGTTTGGTTTGTTTTGGCCCATAATTGTTCATTGGAGATATTCTCTGGCCATCTGATGTTGAGAATGTTTCTGAGACATCTGTTGGTAAATGTCTGAAGTTTGTGGGTGCTGGTCTTGGTCACCCTCCACGTTTCTGAGTCATAAAGGAGGACCGACTTCACATTGGTGTTAAAAATCCGGATCTTGTTGCGGAGTGAGAGGGCTGTTGTTCTCCAGATCGACATGTTTAATGCCGCTATGAAAAACAAAGTTGTGACATACACTGAATTTCTTTAGCGATGCGTTAACATTTAAAACTATACATGTGGTGAATACAAAATAAAACTAACTCTCTTTCCTTCGAATCCGCGTACCATCTATTTTTTGAGCAATAGAAAAAAGGATGGTAAATTTTCGTTGTAAGTTCCGACGCCTTTTCTCTTTAAATTTATCCAAAATAGCATTATCTCTGTGCAAATGTATATGCTGAACTCAAATCAACTGTTAGTTATTGAAGAAACTTACCTTTTTTATCTAAATGTCCATAAAAAAAACGAACTATATCTCTCACTTTTCTCTCCCGTAACGCTCACAAAATCATGTAATTAACTGCAGAATGACGTACTGCGTATTTGAACGAATTTTGGCAGACTTTTGGTAGATTTTTCTTCATTTACTGATACTTCCGACAATGTACTTCCGGTAATGAAAGTAATGCGCTTTTGTATTTCTACGCTTGTTACTCTCATAACAAGAAGTACATCGCCGGAAGTTTCAGTAAAGGAAGAAAATCGACCAAAATTTGAAAGAAAATTGCTGCCTACGTAGAACGTCATTCTGAAGTTAATTACATGACTTCCTGAGAGTTACGGGAGAGAAAAAGTGCGAGATGTAGTTCGTTTTTTATGGACTTTCAAAGCAAAAAGGTGAATTTCTTCAATAACTAATTGTTGATTTGAGTTCAGCATATACATTTGCACAGAAATAATGCTATTTTGGGTAAATTTGAAGGGGGAAAAGCCGTCGGCATCTAAAACAAACATTTACCAAAAGGATTGCCTCCGTTCTAATGAACAGACCAAGGAAAATTTCGCGAGCAAGTGTGAAAATATTTATTAACCAATGAAAAGAGAGCGATTTACAGAAAACAACAAAATAAACTTTCATTGATCCGTGTCATATTTCTTCTCGCCGAAAAATGACTTTGCGTTCGGAACTCACCATGTGATCGTCTTAGCTACATATTTCACGTTTGTCGGTCGGTCAACCAGAAAGACTCAAGGAGGCACAGAAGAGTCAATCCAGCCACGATTTAGGAGAAATAGTCGACCGCCGACCTGATACAAATGTCCATGTGACCCATATTCGCACTCTCTCACAATTCTCACGTGCCATTTTTTTATCTCTCCTCCTTCATCTTCACTTGCTCGTCGTCAGCACAATGAAAGAAAGGAACAAACTCCTCACACGAATCCACGACACTCAAAGTCTTAGCCTGATGTTATAAAATGCAATCTATTTGTTAGGGCGCCGCTCCTATTTGACTACAAATGGACTGTTCCCATTGCTATATATAGCAATGGTGGATTCTCTACAAAATAGTCGTAGACAGTCACTAGACTGACGAGTCTACGACACTGTCAGCACTCTGCCTTCGGGTAGAGGGCGCTCTCTGCTTCCGAGCAGAGAGCAATAACCCAGTCGTGGTTCCGCCGAAGGGTAGAACCACGACTGGGGAAAAATAGACAGACATTTTTTGGCCCGGCTATATGGGAATACCCACAATAAAATGACCATGTGTCACATCCAGCCT
Organism: Ascarosepion bandense; assembly: GCA_037127315.1. Taxonomy (NCBI): domain Eukaryota; kingdom Metazoa; phylum Mollusca; class Cephalopoda; order Sepiida; family Sepiidae; genus Ascarosepion; species Ascarosepion bandense. The sequence continues at coordinate 1,008,822 of JBBBDQ010001714.1, read as the reverse complement.
TGCGTGGGAAGGCTAGTAAATACAGTCGTAGAGAGTCACTTGAGAGTCTCTAATGAGTTACTGAAGAGTCAGTGCGAGTCAGTGAAGAGTTAGTCACACTTCCGGTGGCGTACCGGAAGTAATCATGTATACACACGTCTTACGACGGATTGGACTCTTGTATCTTTCTATTGTAAATACTACTAATCACTTCTGTACATACTAACTGTTTTTCCGCGGAATACAACTTATATTTCTGATTCTGTTGTTGAGTTATTCATTTATACTTGGCGACATAACACTCTTCAACGTCTCCAAACACTTAAATCTCGATATCAACTCGCCATACCAAAATTCACTCAAAAACATTTTATAAATACAGACAAAGGGAGACAACTATTCTAAACGAGACTTTAAGTTGAACGAATTTTTTACCAACAATTTCTCAACAACACAAACTGTTTATTTCTGGAGAAATCACATTTCGCTAAAACAAACGAACTTTAATTCTTTAAACTCATTACTAGACGTTCTTTTAGGACATTTTCACAATTAATAATTTCATAATTTGATGTTATGCCGTTCGATAAATAAATTTTCATTTATACAAATGAGACTGTTTTAATATGCAACCTTGATAAGTTTAAATTGTGGGGAGTTTGGTTATGTTTGGCACAAGGCCAATTTAATAAACATAATCGAGCTCTCTACACAGTTCTGGGAAAACTATCTGTTGGAAAACAGCGACGACTTATTCAAGGTCCCAATACGGTCAGAGAAATAATTATTTGGTGAATTTTATCTTTAGCGAGGATTGATTCTTTCAAATTATTAGTTTGGACCAGTTAAATTTTTTCCATTTAAAATTAAGTTAAAGAAGACAGCAAAAATATGACATTATTAGTTATAAACTTTTGAATAACGACATTTTTTCACCCGAGAAAGCTTTCGTTTGTAGTGATTATATATATATATATATATATATTTTTTTTTTTTTTTTTTTCAAAGAATGATTCTAATTACGGATATGGTTCTTTGTTGCGGTTTTTGTTTTTAATTATTTATTTAATTAACAAACGAAAGTATGTTTTAGTTTTGTTTTATTTCAGTTTTTGTGCTTTACCTAATTCATTTCAAACTTACAAATGAAAATGCGTGATTGTCGTTTGCAATTGTTTCCATTCTACTGAGAACATAGAAAACGTAAATATGGCAAAAGTATCCTCAAATCAAATTAAGAATCAAAAGAAGGAAAAAAAGAAGAAAAAGAAAAGAAAAAGAAAAAAGAAGAAAAATTCTATTATGAAAAAGAAGAAGAAAGAATAATAATGACGAAAAAGAAAAATAAAGAAGAAAAAGAGTAATAATAATAATGAATAGAAGAATACGTAAAAGAAGAAGAAAAAGAAGAAGAAAAAGAAGGAAAAAGAAGGAAAATAATAGGAAGAAAAAGAAGAAAAAATAATAATGAGAAGGAAAAGAAGAAAAAAGACGAAAAACAAAAAAAAACAGAAGAAAAAGAGTAATAATTATAATAAAAGAATGCGCAAAAGAAGAAGAAAAAGAAGAAAAACGTAAATATGGCAAAAGTAGCCTCAAATCAAATTAAGAATCAAAAGAAGAAAAAGAAGAAGAAAAAGAAGGAAAAAAGAAGAAAAAGAATATGAAGAAGAAGAAAAAGAAGAAAAACGTAAATATGGCAAAAGTATCCTCAAATTAAAGTAAGAAACAAAAGAAGAGAAGAAAAAGAAAAAACTAGAAAAATAATAGGAAGGAAAAGAAAAAAGAAGGAAGAAGAATGAGAAGAAAAAGAAGATAAAAACGAAAAAGAAGAAAAAGATTAATAATTCAATAAGTAAAAGAATACGTAAAAGAAGAAGAAAAGAAGAAAAGGAGAAAATAATAATAATTAGTAGTAGTAGTAGTTTTAGCAGTAGTTGTAGAAGAAGAAAAACATAAAATGTTTTTCATTCTAAGTATGTTTTTTAGATAATAATGGTGACATAATAATGGTGACATAATAATGGTGACATAAATCTTACCAATAAACCCATAGCTGGGATAGAAGAGGTGGATTCATACCTCTCTCAAATAAGTAAATCTAACGAACTCAACGGGAATTGAAACTCGGCTCTACGATTAAAAATTCCGAGCTATTATTACACCACCCGCACATCCAAAGTTACAGCACCTGGTATTCTTAAGTGGTGACCAGGGTCGACGTTGCTTAACTTTGGTGATCGTACGGGAACCGGTGTTTCAATGATATCTAACCGTAAGCCAGCTCTCGTAGAGTAACCTGACATAAAAAAATAAGAGTGTCCATGCCAGGAATCAAAACCGGCCCTCCTGAGTAAAAGACCAGAAATCCTAATCAGAAGACATGTCTCGCAGCATACTTTAATTCGACGCGATTCTACGAAGGCGTGTGTTTATTTAACTCATCTGTTCACTAAGTTATTTGCGCTTATCTATTTACTTACTTTGTTATGTATTTTCTGACCTGGTGTGTAATTTCGTCCAGAAGTGTATTTATATTGAACAAATATTGTTTGATGCAAAAATGCAGGCTGTCAAAATTTAAAAGAAAAATATTGTGTTGAAAAGTCAAGAATGCAGACACCGGGTAACAGGCGAAGCTGTGTTAAGACAAAAGAAATTGCTGTTCTCAAGAGTCAGGAAATATAAAAATAAAAATATATTTAGATAAATATTTTTTGGAAAATGAAGAATACAAGACCAGACTTGTATTAAATCAAACAGCGTAGTCAAAGTCAGAGAATATAAACCATTGAAGGCAGTGGTAAAAATAAATATAGACAATATGCGTGGCAAAAGATGATGCAATCGTGAAAATTGGCAGATAGAAGAGGAAGATTGGGAGAGCTAGCCGGAAAGAGATTAGAGATAACCAGCCCAGAAGGCGAAGGGAGAGGCCAGGGACTAGCCAACTGTTCTCGTATGCGTGTGTGATATCTCTTCGACCACACTCTACTCAACACCACATCACTGAGAGTTAAAAAATAAGTAATATTTTTATTTATACATGTTCGTTCTTCATTGTTGATGTCAAGCCTGCTGTTATCCTCTGGTTCCTAGGCGCAGTATATTCGAGGGACATTCAATAAATAAAGTGAATTTTTCGGTATAAGGACATTTACGAGGGTCATTCAATAAATGAGGTGAATTTTTCAGTATAAGAACTTCTACGAGGGTCATTCAATGAATAAGGTGAATTTTTCGGTATAAGGACATCTACGAGGGTCATTCAATAAATAAGGTGAATTTTTCGGTATAAGGACTTCTACAAGGGTCATTCAATAAATAAGGTGATTTTTTCGGTATAAGGACTTCTACGAGGGTCATTCAATAAATAAGGTGATTTTTTCGGTATAAGGACTTCTAATACTGATAGAAGCTTACATTTTTTTTTTTTTCCTTTACTTCTTTTTCAAAGGAATATAATTTTTTTGTAGATTGAAAAAAAAACTTTGAGAGTTTTGGAGATTAATAAAGATGACCGACCAAGAAGCATGCTCCAGGATTAAACAGAGGTCAGTTACCAAGTTTTGGGTTTCTGAAGGGTGCAAACCAGTCGAAATTCATAGGAGCATGTCAACTGTGTATGGTGCCACATGTTTCAGCCAAAAGAAATATCTACAGGTGGGCTAAATTCTTTAAGGGAAGACGGAGCAGTGTTGAGGATGAAGACTGGTCTAGGAGGCCTACAGAAGTGAGGTCTTCTGAGGTGATCGAATCAGTCAATGACCTCATTCAGTCTGACAGAAGGGTGACTGTGGATGACATTGCAAGGACTTTGAGCCTATCTGTTGGGACAGCACATAAAATTGTCCATGATGACTTTGCCTACTCATGAAGAAAACGCAAGGTCTCACACAGCAGCCCAAACGGTGCAGACCATCAACGAGCTGGGCTAGGAGCTGCTCCCTCATCCCCTTACAGCCCAGACCTTGCCCCTTTAGACTTTCACCTGTTTGGTCCTTTGAAAGCGTTCACGAGAGGTACGAAGTTTGAAAGTGATGGCGAAGTCAAAAGTACTGTCAGCGATTGGCTGAAACATCAGTTCAAAGATTTTTACGCTGAGGAAATACGGAAGCTTGGGCACAGATGGGAAAAGTGTGTGACACTGCTGGGAGACTACGTTGAAAAATAAAAAAGAAGTAAGCTTCTATCAGTATTAGAAGTCTTTAAACCCCAAAATACACCTTATTTATTGAATGACCCTCGTAGAAGTCGTTATACCGAAAAATTCACCTTATTTATTGAATGACCCTCGTAGAAGTCCTTATACTGAAAAATTCACCTTATTTATTGAATGACCCTCGTAGAAGTCCTTTTACCGAAAAATTCACCTTATTTATTGAATGACCCTCGTAGAAGGCGTTATACCGAAAAATTCACCTTATTTATTGAATGACCCTCGTAGAAGTCCTTATACTGAAAAATTCACCTTATTTATTGAATGACCCTCGTAGAAGTCCTTATACCGAAAAATTCACCTTATTTATTGAATGACCCTCGTAGAAGGCGTTATACCGAAAAAATCACCTTATTTATTGAATGACCCTCGTAGAAGTCGTTATACCGAAAAATTCACCTTATTTATTGAATGACCCTCGTAGAAGTCCTTATACTGAAAAATTCACCTTATTTATTGAATGACCCTCGTAGAAGTCCTTATACCGAAAAATTCACCTTATTTATTGAATGACCCTCGTAGAAGGCGTTATACCGAAAAAATCACCTTATTTATTGAATGACCCTCGTAGAAGTCGTTATACCGAAAAATTCACCTTATTTATTGAATGACCCTCGTAGAAGTCCTTATACCGAAAAATTCACCTTATTTATTGAATGACCCTCGTAGAAGTCCTTATACTGAAAAATTCACCTTATTTATTGAATGATCCTCGTAGAAGTCCTTATACTGAAAAATTCACCTTATTTATTGAATGACGCTCGTAGAAGTCCTTATTCTGAAAAATTCACCTTATTTATTGAATGACCCTCGTAGAAGTCCTTATACTGAAAAATTCACCTTATTTATTGAATGACCCTCGTAGAAGTCGTTATACCGAAAAATTCACCTTATTTATTGAATGACCCTCGTAGAAGTCCTTATACTGAAAAATTCACCTTATTTATTGAATGACCCTCGTAGAAGTCCTTATACTGAAAAATTCACCTTATTCATTGAATGACCCTCGTAGAAGTCGTTATACCGAAAAATTCACCTTATTTATTGAATGACCCTCGTAGAAGTCCTTATACTGAAAAATTCACCTTATTTATTGAATGACCCTCGTAGAAGTCCTTATTCTGAAAAATTCACCTTATTTATTGAATGACCCTCGTAGAAGTCCTTATACTGAAAAATTCACCTTATTTATTGAATGACCCTCGTAGAAGTCGTTATACCGAAAAATTCACCTTATTTATTGAATGACCCTCGTAGAAGTCCTTATACTGAAAAATTCACCTTATTTATTGAATGACCCTCGTAGAAGTCCTTATACCGAAAAAATCACCTTATTTATTGAATGACCCTCGTAACACATTGTTCTTATTCGCTTATTGTTTTAATCCTTTCATCTAAAGTTAAGCAAAGGGTTACAGGGTGTCAAAAAGAATGAGAAGACTTTAGTAAGAATCGAGGAAAGGACAATAAATGAACAAGTTTCAACAAAACTGAAAATAGCAATTGACGTTGCATTTAAATCTTTGGATATTGTAGAAAGCAGATAAGCAAGAAATATGAACAGATTTCCGAGGGTAAGAAGTACTAGTAAAGAAACTGTTAGGATAGAAGTGGTGGTTGCATTTTAATAGTAAAACCGTGAGACCTAATTGCCAATCTAGTAGCACGCTTACATTCATACAACCGAGGCATAGGAACAACTGGCCTGAAAATATTTGCAGAAAAGATTAAAGGTTTCAGTGATAAAGTGACTGAAGTTGAGATGCCAGATTAGGACTGTTTACATTGCAGACCCTCCTTTGAATTTTATCAAGAATCTCGAGATTTATAGCAGGAGAAACGGAATATGACAGAAGTATTCAATTCACGGACGACTGGTAGATTTACTAATCTGCAAGATGGATTATTTTCGATTCGTCATTGTTTTCATTTGTTTTGTTATTTACGGAGATTTATTTTTATTATATATATATATATATATATATGAATAAATATAGTTTTAAGGGTTTCTATATTTATAGGATAAAGTGCTCAATATCAGAGATAGAGCGTATGTAAATATAAAAGAGTGAACATTGAAGTCAACACTCAGGGGCGACAGACTGTTTCATGCTAAGCGCAATCATCAGGCCACATGTGTTGAGTTTTTCTCCGGCTATTTATATATACGTGTCAATGGGGCATTGTGGGTAATCCTTCTAACGGTTATTTTGTCGAGAGTGACTTGATTATTTATTTATTTATTTATTTATTTATTAGAGTAAATCTATTTGACTTGTTATTTGTTATATATATATATATATATATATATATATATATATATATATCCAGGTAAAGAGGACCCAAGGTTTTACGATTTTGAGTTCTCTGGCATTTACCTTTTTAAAAAGAAATTGTTCAATACAATAAATATTGTAGAGCTTTATATAATTATATAATTAAATTTGTTATACAATTAAAAATTAAAAATACATTCCGACACGGAAATTTCTGTATTTTGCGATTTCTATCTCGTCATCAGGCAATGTTAGATGTTAGCTGTAAAAATGATTTTCATTTGAATACAAGAAACAATACGTTTGTTATTTATATATGTGGGAAGCCATAAAATCTTTGTATGCGTTTCATTTAACTAATCAAAATAGAGATTCACTTGATAAATAGTTTCTATTTTATTTGCGATAAAATGCAACCGCAACTTCTACTCCAACAGTTTCTTTCCTCGCACTTCCCGACTGTGGAATTCCCTTACACACGATTGCTTCCCCGACGTCTACAATCTTCAGGAGTTTAAATGTAAGGTCAATAGACACCTCCTAACACACTAACCTGCTCCCATTCTATCAAGCACTCTTCCCATCTGCCCAACCCTCATCCTCGCTATCCTTACTCATCTGTCACCTCCCTCCTGACATTCACTATGTTTAACCACTCTTTCTCTTTACCTTCCCCTATGTAGCCCCATGCGCAATAGTGGCAGTGGAATGCTTAGCTGATGATTAAAAAAAAAAATTTTTAAGGAATGAATTCTTTCTTTCTTCGTCCTTAACGATCAAAGTGTCAACCTAATTTTATTTTTATTTTTTATTTTTTTATTTTTTATTACTCCTCTCTAGATATTGTTACCTTTGATGTACACATTCTTGTTCTAAAAATATTGTTTCAGCTTTTCATATCTTGATCTTTTCTAATAGAAAAAAGAAAAGAGATTGAAAAAATTTTAAATTTTTCATCTAATTTAAAGGGGCTTTTTTGTAAACCTACTATTCTTATTTCAATTCAGGATGTATTTAATTTTAATTTTATTTAATTTTTAATTTTATTTTAATTTTATTTAATTTTTAATTTTATTTTAATTTTATTTAATTTTTAATTCTATTTTAATTTTATTTAATTTTTAATTTTATTTTAATTTTATTTAATTTTAATTTTATTTTTTTCCTTTTAATTTGTAAATAACATTTTATTGCTTATTCTAATCTATTTTCTAATATCATTATACAATTTTTCAGATATCTATTTAATTATTGAAAAAAAAATTAAATATCAATTAACTTATTTTAATATCTATTCAACTATTATTTGAACAAATATAGTATTATTTTTGTTTTTATTTGTTATCCGTATTCTAAGGGGAACATTTTGCAACACTCACATATGACATTTATTTCATTACGCTCATTTAACAGATTTTATTCTTAAGAATGACCCAGGCACTTTGTATCTATACACAGCTAACATCTAACATTGCCTGATGACGAGATAGAACTCTCGAAACATAGAAATTTCCGTGTCGCAATGTATTTTTAATTTTTAATTGTATAACAAATTTCGTTATATATATTCGCTTCAAAAGATTCAGAGAATGATTTCGGATATTATTCGAAATATTACAAACAAGAAAACACATAACAAAAAAAAGAGTAATGTTCTTTTAACGATTATAAGACTGGACTGCCTCGTTTCGCTATCCATTGAAATTCCAACTTTTATTAATTTCCAAAGGTTTCTAGCTGATATAATGGATTCCATAAGAAACATCCATTAAAATACAGTCGACTTCCTCACATAAACATGTCATTTTCAAATTATATTCTGCCATTTTTTTTTACTTCCCGCTGTTTTTACCACATTCGTTTTTCTGGTGTAATCTTTTGTAAGAATATATGTAAGATTATTCATATATATATATATATATATATATATCAGTCAATTTAATTCTACATATCTCTCTGTTCATATCTATCTATCTATCTATCTTAAGCTGTTCTTTATCTATCTATCTATCTATCTATCTATCTATCTATCTATCTATCTATCTATCTATCTAACCGTACTGATGAGCTGTGATACAGCGAAATAGATCTGTCTGCAGATGACTATTTACGCTCTCACACTCTGATTGAGCACTCTGGAAAAATAGTAGACTTTGATAAACAGTAGCTACTCTGGTGTGTACGCATCGCTCGTTCAGTGAAATGAATTAGAGTGCTCCAGCTATTGGGCGCGTATAATGATATGCGCAAAAAAGTCTGTCTGCTTCCACCGAACGCCCATAGCCCAGGGGTAGAGTCGCCGACTGACGCCATTTCGGTCGGGTTTCAATCCTGGGTAAAAAAAAGCAATCGGAGTCTAACCGTACTGATGATCTGTGATACGGCGAAACAGATCTGTCTGCGAATGATAATGTATATATATATATATATATATATGAAAAAATTCATGTTTCTTATAATATATATATATATATATATATATATTATAAGAAACATGAATTTTTTGTGTAGTGATAAAATACTTGTAATCATTGTAATAACAACATTACAATATACTTATATATAGTGTATCGAGGCAGCAGATAATTTTCTAAACATATACTGTTAAATATAAGAGACAAAGAATGTATATTATGCTTAATCATGAGCCGTTCTAAACATCGTAGTTTGGCTTTAATTCCAGGTGAAAATAAGACAAAAATTGTCCAGCATTTGTATCTTTTATTATGCTGGTTTTAAGCTTTCGGATATTTAAGACCATCTTCATTAAATCAAAGCAAATCTTCATAAAATCACATTTCAATCTAGTCACAACACATTACATTTAGACATATGGTTCTGTTGTTAATATCTCGGTCTCTCAAGCGGTGTGACGTCAAAGAACCACAATACAAATTTACGACCTGCGTCTGCTATTCGGTGACAGTTATCGTCGCATAGCACTATTTTATATCAACACAAGGTAATATCATCTCTGATGGTGGATTTTTTTTATGTTAATGTCTCTGTAACCTCTCGGAAGATGGCTCATGTGAGCCGAATGCTTAGAACCAGCGTAATAAAAAAATATCCAACTTCTGAAGCTCAGTCGTCCCCAAATGTAATGCCCTGTATTCTTTTGGATATTGTTGGTACGGTCAAGAGGTGTAGGAACATGTAGACTGGGAAGCGCACGGCCTCAGTCTTGGAAAAGTCACTCTGATTTCAATTCTCAATTTTAAAAAATGAATCCCAAACAATTATAAATGCCTCTCCAAAATTTTCCAAAGATTATCTTGAATGCGCTGCGTAATTTTAAAATGTCCGTTTTTAAAATTATAATAGAATCTTGGACCCACTAAGGATTATTTAAAGAAGGCATAGAGACATTTTCTAAACGTCTCTGTAAATATCACCATTTAAATAGAAACAGATTTTCTAGAACGATGAAAAAAAATACAGGTCTCTTATTTATTTTCTGTCTCGTTTGTTTCTATTTTGAACAAAGAACACGAAGAATTTCTTTGAGTTTTGATATGTGTTTTAAATAAATTTTCTGACTTTTTTTGTTGATAGTAAAAAAAATGAAAAAATAAATAAATAAATAAAAAACAGAAACGTTCAATTTTAAATTTTGTCAACCTTTCAAATCCTGGCTCCAGACCCAAACTAATTTTCTGAGTAAGAAAAAAATGTTTAAATTTAATTCGCTTGGCACAGTAGGGAACATTAACTTAAAAAAAAAAGAGGATATAAAATTATTTTCTATTTATTTCTTTTGGAAATCTCTAGATGATATTTTTTGTGATGTATGGCCAAGTAAATACACGACTTCTTTCCGATTTATAATTTTTGTTCTTATTTTTCTTTGATTCCGTCTTTTAGGAAACTAATATATTTCTATTGATGGAAACTACCTGCTTCGCAGGTAAAACAATTATGTCCTGCTAAGCCAATAACATATGATTCTAAAATGAAAAGAAATCTTCTAGCGCGACACAATCTTCAACGACTTAATTTTCATCCTCACTACGTTATTTCTAAGCATCATATATATATGTGTGTGTGTGTGTGTGTGTGTGTGTGTGTGTGTGTGTGTGTGTGTGTGTGTGTAATGTGCGTTTAAAAAAAACACCGTTACGTGAGCGTTCTTAAAAAAAAAACGAAAGCAGTAAAATCAGTGACTGAATTCGCCTCAAGACACCACTCATGGTAGAAACCTAGTAATAATTCGTTTACAAATGGAAAGTACTCAAAAGTTCTACAATATAATTGTATTGAACACTTTTTAATACAAATGTGCACTAGTCTAATTGTATTATGACCAAAAACTAATTTATTAAACAATCAATCAATCCATCATTCAATATATATATATAAATGTATATATATATATATATATTGTCATCCGCAGACATATCTGTTTCGCCGTATCACAGCTCATCAGTACGGTTAGACTCCGATTGCTTTTTTACCCAGGATTGAAACCCGACCGAAATGGCGTCAGTCGGCACTGAATTCTACATACGCTGAATAGCTATTTCAGCGAGAAAATTCTCGCTTCTTCAGAAACGATCAAAAACAAAATTTTATTAATTCAAATATGGTACAAAAATTCACATACTGGAAAGAGCCCAAAAACGTATTCATACACATTCGGAATTTATTTTATATAATATACATATTTGGCTCTGTAAATAGATGAAAGTATTTACATGGAGCCCTCCACTTGGATCATTTTTAATATTAATAAAAATATTAATAGGATCTGCTTTTGGGGATTTTATCTATATGCTTTTTTTTTTTTTTGTACTTCACTTATATATATAACGCTAAAATTTCCATTCTCTGAGTACATACGCCTATGGCTTAGAAGTTAGCGACTACGGCTGACACAAAATTGGTCGAGTTTCAATCCTGATAAGTGGATGTCTAGCCACACTGATGAGCTGTAAAACTTGTAAGGCTTGTATGTGGATGACATATATATATATATATATATATATATATGTGTGTGTGGATGACATATATATAGATATATATATATATATATATATATATATATATATATATATATATATATATATAAACTCATTTATAAATGAAACTTTGTCTCCGTGTGTGTGTCCGTTACCTATAGACTCCGAAAACGGCTGAACCGATTTTATTGAAAATTTACACAGTTGTACTATAAGCGTCTGTGAGTGTTCTCGGCTTGATCGATAATCGAAAAAATCGGGTTATAGAAGGAGTGGTCCGATTTTAATCAAATTTGATAGACTCATAGAAAAAGACATAAGAAACGATATTCAGAAGTTTCAAGGTTGCAGTTCTTACAATAGTGCAGAAAATTTTATATCGATACAAGGAAATCAAAATTTGACTTACATCCATTCATTTTTCTTTCAGTCTACGGTTTCGCTTTAACTGGAAACAACTATTGCTTTTTAGTTTTTCGTGCCAACGTCCATAGAGTCTGAGCTCCAGGACCATGGATTAGTTTGAAAGCTTCCATTACACCGGAGCAACACCCGGCTATACTGCTAGTATATATATATACGTGATTATAATTATACTCGTCTCGAATATATATATATATATATATATATATATATATATATATATATATATATAATATCTCCAAAACATAATTTATTTAAAATTGTCTGAATGTTTTATTTATTCAAGCATTTAAATGCCTACGGGTACAACTGAAAGCGCTTGGATAAATTTTCTGACAATTTTTGCATAATTTATGAATTTTATAATTTAGGATTTTATATTTTATTAATTTATAATTTTGAACTGAAGGCAATGATTATGACAGCATTCACAATATTAAACATGTAGACCACCCAGAATACTTTCAGGAGATTTCGGGGTCGTCTGGAGACCGTGGTTGAAGCTATTCCTCTTCAAATGTATTTGAACGAGAAAATCAGTTACTTTGTTTTTGTTAGTTGCTGAAGAAATTTGTGTTCAATATCAAAAGATGAATATCTAAATATAAACTTATTTATAAATGGAACTTTGTCTGTGTGTGTGTCCGTTACCTATAGACTCCGAAACGGCTGAACCGACTTTCTTGAAAATTGACGCAGTTGTACTATAAGTGCCTGCGAGTGTTCTTAGCTAGGTTTTGTGTTGAGGTACCCCCGATAAATATCGAAAATCGATAATCGAAAAAATCGGGTTATCGAATGAGTGGTCCGATTTTAATCAAATTTGATACACTCATAGACAAAGACATAAGATATTTAGAAGTTTCAAGGCTGCAGTTCTTACAATAGTGCAGAAAATCCATAATATATATATATATATATATATATATATATATATATATATATATAAAATGCAAGATGTTTGAGTGTCTGTCTGTTTATCTGCCTGTATGTCTGTATTTTTTTCAGCTCTTTTATTTTAGTTTTTGCTTCGGGTTTGACTCTAAGTAGGTATAATTGTATTTCTTAGTCTCAGCCATGATACCATTTACTCAGAGGACTTATTTAGCATTCAAAATTCAGTTTACGACGAAAAAAACTTATTTGATATCGATACCAGGAAATCAAAATTTGACTTCCATCCATTCATTTTTCTTTCAGTCTACGGTTTCGCTTTAACTGTAAACAACTATTGCTTTTAGTCTTATATGCAAATGTCCAAAGTGTCTGAGCTCCAGGACCATGGATTAGTTTTAAAGCTTTCATTACACCCGAGCAATGCCGGGCTATACTGCTAGTATATATATATATATATATATATATATATATATATATATATATATATATATTAGGTGCGATTAGTAAATTGTCGCAATTATTTTATTATTTCAAATATTCTTTAGGCTGAGACTGAGCTCCAGGACTATGGATTAATTTTAAAGCTTTCATTACACCCGAGCAACGCCAGGCTATACTGCTAGTGAGACAATATTTCCGAATTACAGCTTTTATTTCGTGATCTTTACATTTAGATGTATTAAACAGCTGAGGAAATATCACCTTTTCATCAGATCATCCCATTTTTAGGTGAGCTAATGTAGAGGAAACTTAACGAAATCCTGCCGAATGACGCACATTTTCGTACAAAGTTTATCGCAATGATAATCAGGCCGGTAGAAACAAATACATAAAAATACGGTTGGATTAAAAACAGAATATCTACTCAAATACAAATAAAACGAATATATGTTACCATCACTGTTAACTATCTGAGTATACATTGATCTTTCAATGTCGAAACAAAATATACAATTTTGTAAAAGTCTGTAGTTTGCACATGTTCTAACATAATATTTGATAATAAATTTATTGCTCTGTTTTTATATTGAGCACCGTTTTAAATGACTTTCTTGAACGTTGCAATTATTTTCTTCATTCTTATTCATTTTGATATATATATATATATATATATATATATATATATATATATATATTGCAAATCGCCTGAAGACACCACTCATGGTAGAAACTTAGGTCGCGTAATAACTCGTTTAAAAATGGAAAATATTCAAAAGTTCTACAATATAGTTGTATTGAGCACTTTTAATACAAATGTACACTGGTCTAATCTTACTATCACCAGAAACTAAGTAATTGAACAATATATACCGGTTCACACTCCACCCACGTCTATTGAACAGGTGAAGAGGCTCATCCCTTGTTTCCTGTTTAGGATGCGGTTTCCGGTTTTCTCTTCCAATATTCTCACTTTTTTTTTCAATTGGAGTAGATAGACTAAACTATCGCCCGGTTCACACTCCACCCACGTCTATTGAACAGGTGAAGAGGCTCATCCCTTTTATCCTGTTTAGGATGTGGTTTCCGGTTTTCTCTTCCAATATTCTCACTTTTTTTTTCAATTGGAGTAGACAGACTAAACTATCGCCCGGTTCACACTCCACCCACGTCTATTGAACAGGTGAAGAGGCTCATCCCTTGTTTCCTGTTTAGGATGCGGTTTCCGGTTTTCTCTTCCAATCTTCTCACTTTTTTTTTCAATTGGAGTAGATAGACTAAACTATCGCCCGGTTCACACTCCACCCACGTCTATTGAACAGGTGAAGAGGCTCATCCCTTGTTTCCTGTTTAGGATGCGGTTTCCGGCTTTCTCTTCCAATATTCTCACTTTTTTTTTCAATTGGAGTAGATAGACTAAACTATCGCCCGGTTCACACTCCACCCACGTCTATTGAACAGGTGTAGAGGCTCATCATTTCTCTTTTCCAATCTTTTCACTCCTATGTAGCCCCCTGCACATCAGTGGCGTTACCGCCTTGCTCGGGGTGATATGATTAAAAAAAAAATACGAGTATCGATTAAAAATAATATTAAAATAAATAAATTGCTGATAAGAGAGGGAAAATCCTTAACGAAAGTAAATTAGTAAATCTTTTTTAATGTATCTATCCAGACACCCCACCCTTCTGTCTACCAATTTAATACACTTTTCCATTCCTCTTTCTTCTTTTCCACTTCCCTTTTTTTACTCTCCTTGTTCCTTTTTTTTCTTTTCCCTAGACTTACTTCCGTTATCTTTACCCACAAACACCCACTCAAATGAATTATTGTATTTTCCATAATACTTAACTCCGACGATGAAGCGAATTTCAACCACTGAAATGAGCATACAAACTTATAATTTTTAATTTTTCATATGTAATATATATATATATATATATATATATATATATATATATATATATATATATTGACATCTGCCGATTTTTGCGTGTGATTGTATGTCTTTTTATATATCGTAGCCCATACAGACCTATCTATCTGATCTGATCCTATTCATGTCTATCTATCTATCTATCTATCTATCTATCTATCTATCTATCTATCTATCTAAACATACTTCATTGAATCAGTTTCACTTCTTTCTGCAAATCATCAAATTTCATTCTCTTCATATACGTCAATCATATTAGCTTAACTAACAGTGAAAATGTACATTTTAAGAATTAGACTGGTCCCAAGAATAGATAGATAGATAGATACGAATAGGGTCAGATAGATAGATAGATAGATAGATAGATAGATAGATAGATAGATAGATAGATAGATAGATACGAATAGGGTCAGATAGATAGATAGATAGATAGATAGATAGATAGATAGATAGATAGATAGATAGATAGATAGATACGAATAGGGTCAGATAGATAGATAGATAGATAGATAGATAGATAGATAGATAGATAGATATATATACGAATAGGGTCAGATAGATAGATAGATACGAATAGGGTCAGATAGATAGATAGATAGATAGATAGATAGATAGATAGATAGATAGATAGATAATGAAGACACTGAAATAGATAGATAGATAGATAGATAGATAGATAGATAGATAGATAGATAGATAGATAGAAAGAAAGAAAGAAACAGACTCTGATATAGTATATCGAATGAAGGTTTCGGCTTCTCTACTTTAGACTTTTAAAAAGAAATTACTTTCTTCTCAAGAAAGCATGAAAACAACTGAAGAACATTAACGCAAATTGCTTAAACATTAAAATTATTTCGAAGGATTCACACTAGTAATCCCTGTACACTTTTCCCCGCCTGCTTGAACTTGCACAAAAATTACAGACCCCACGTTTCTTTCAGTTTTGGGCCTCCATTAGTAAAATGTCCAAGTGTATTTGCAGTTAAGTACATCTAAATGGCGCTGTCAGCTACCGATTTAATGGGGGTCTTCTCAAAAATCCTGAACGCATTTGTGTTTTTATGATTGTCTTCTTTGCTTTTTTTTTTTGTTTCTTTTTTTTTTTTTTGTTTTTTTCTTATTCTTCTTTCTTAATACTACAGCAAAGTGATTTTTAACAATACATTTGCGCTTAATGGGAGTCTGCATTTCGATAAAGAACGCAAATTATATTGACTGCTTACTGGGCTTTGCGCTATCAGCTCCAATTCGAAACTGTTAACAGACATATGCCACTTGTACCATTAGTCGGACTTTTGTACTTCTAATGTGGTGGTATATTTGCTAACTAGTTAGTTAGCGAGCAAGGATGTGCAGTCGATATCGGCTCGGAACGAAAAATCGGCGAGCCGAGTTCGAATCCCAGTTGAATTCCTTGCATTTACTTAATCGCAAATACCCTTGAGAAAGGTATTAATCCGTCCCTTCCCTCCAGTAATGGGTTAAATAACAGGACATATAGAGTTTTATAGTCCGTGATTTATTTCTGGAAAATATAGATATTCAACTCTTAAGACCGAAGAGTTCAATGTTATATATTCAAATATAAATATATATAATATAAAAGTTGAATATTGAATATATGAACTGAAACCCCAAACAATATTTTAGTATACAGTCTGTTTGTTTCTTAGAAAAAATTTTAAAAACTTTTCATCTCGACTTTAAACAGCTATAATAAAAATGAAACATGTTAGATTAATACTTTCCTACGGTCTTCAATATATATTCAATCATATATATATATATATATATATATATATATATATATAAAGTAAAAGTTTTTTGTTATAGATTACTCGTTGTGCGTTGTGATACATGGATGTGCGTTGTGGTACAGTGGATATCGGCTCGGAACGAGAAATTGGAGAGCCGAGTTTAAATTCCAGTTGAATACATTGTATGCACTTACGAGCAAATGCCCTTGGGAAAGGTATTAATCCGTCTCTTCCTTCCAGTTATGGGTTAAATAGCAGGACATATTGGGTTCTATAGCCTTGACTGGTAACGAGTTTACCGCAGAAAGTAATGGCAACATACAGCGGAATAATTTTCTGCACAGTCAGTTATATCTCTTTCGAGACATGAACGCCCAAGCATGTATCACGTACAGCACTTAACTGACTGACTGGGTTAGTTAGCAAGCTAGCCAGCCCAGCTATGTAGCTAGGCGTGTCAGTTTAGTCAGTTGCGTTATTATCTGAATTTTTTTCTATGTCTGTGTCTCCCTACGCTTGCGTTATTACCTGGATTTTTTTCTATGTCTGTGTCTCCCTATGCTTGCGTTATTACCTGGATTTTTTTCTATGTCTGTGTCTCCCTATGCTTGCGTTATTACCTGGACTTTTTTCTATGTCTGTGTCTCCCTATGCTTGCGTCATTACCTGGACTTTTTTCTATGTCTGTGTCTCCCTATGCTTGCGTTATTACCTGGATTTTTTTCTATGTCTGTGTCTCCCAATGCTTGCGTTATTACCTGGACTTTTTTCTATGTCTGTGTCTCCCTATGCTTGCGTTATTACCTGGATTTTTTTCTATGTCTGTGTCTCCTTATACTTGCGTTATTATCTGGATTTTTTCTATGTCTGTGTCTCCCTATGCTTGCGTCATTACCTGGACTTTTTTCTATGTCTGTGTCTCCCTATGCTTGCGTTATTACCTGGATTTTTTTCTATGTCTGTGTCTCCCTATGCTTGCGTTATTACCTGGATTTTTTCTAATTCTGTGTCTCCCTATTTCTTGCGTTATTACCTGGATTTTTTTCTATGTCTGTGTCTCCCTATGCTTGCGTTATTACCTGGATTTTTTTCTATGTCTGTGTCTCCCTATGCTTGCGTCATTACCTGGACTTTTTTCTATGTCTGTGTCTCCCTATGCTTGCGTTATTACCTGGATTCTTTTCTATGTCTGTGTCTCCCTATGCTTGTGTTATTACCTGGATTTTTTTCTATGTCTGTGTCTCTTTATGCTTGCGTTATTACCTGGATTTTTTTCTATGTCTATGTCTCCCTATCTAAAAAAATAAAAAAAAGAGACAAGTGAAATATTCGTATTTAGGAAAGAAAGTGTTGTGGATCTTCGTCGCCAATTTGTTGTGTAGTTGTGGCATAACATCGCCCCCAAAAATAATGACCGGTTTGTACCGGAAGTAAGACACGTAACAAGGAGTTAGGTTTAAAACAATGTCTTAGTATAAACAAGATATTCAAAGAAGTGTTAATAAATAGCAATAAAGAAAGTCCAAGGTATTATTACGTTGTTCGACTAGCAGTACTCATTAACTGCTGTACTTGTTGACTGCTTGTAACTGCTACTGCTATTTTGACTAGCACCGTAATTAACTGCAGTATTTATTCGTCTTCCCACTCAAGAAAAAATGTGACACAAGCCTTTTTCATGTGGGTAATCCGGGCCATATTGCCCCTGCAAAAATTTCTAATGTTCCCCAGACGAGACTCTCCCCTTCGGCTGATCCTCGACTGGGTTTTTACTCTCCGCCCGAAGGCAGAGGGTTCGACAATATACAAAGCAGCTAACTGCTCTGTACTGTTAATTAATTGCTCACTAGAAGTCACGCAGGCAATCTATATATATATATATATATATATATATATATATATATATATATATATATATATATATCCAGTGGAAGAAAGATTGGTAAATTAAGCACTTACAAGTTTATCAAAGATAATAGAGACAGAAGAAAGCGACTGGGCAACTTTTTGACAAGTTAAAATAAAAATATGGCTTGACAAATATCTTAATATAACAGAACAAAGTTCGATTGCAAACGAAAATAAATTGTTCAGAGTGCTAACTGACAGGAAGCTGTGGAGATCCCAAGTCCTTAAGAAACGCAGTGCACCCATACATACAGAGGTAGTTCGATCATCAGGTTTTCCTACCATTGATGATGACCTTGTGCCAAACTAGAATGTGCTTAATATACGTCTTAAAGTTAATGCATGAGGATTCACGACCATTTTGCTTATTCGGTGCTAAACAAACATGGCTGACCATTGTTCAGAAGATAACTTTTTAACGGATTTTATATTTGACGCAAGAAGGGAAAATCAAATCTTCGATATGTTTTAAGACTGAGTATATATATATATATACATAGAGAGAGAGAGAGAGAGAGATAAAGATAAAAATTGCAAACGGTCATTTATCATTTCTGACTTATTCCTCCCTGACTTTGATAGCCAACTGAATTTATCGTAAAACGTACTGATGTACGAATGTTTGAATTATTTATATTCAACTCATTGTTTTTTCCTTTTTATTTGTTTTATTCATTTTTTTGCAATATTTCTTCTTTTTTCTTCTTCTTTTTTTCTTCTTCTTCTTTTTCTTCTTCTTCATCTTTTTTCTTCTTTTTCGTCTCATTCTTCATCTTTTTCTTCTGCTTTTTCTTTTTCTTCTTCTTTTTTCTTCTTTTTCATCTCCATCTTTTCTTCTTTCTCATTTTTCTTTTTCTTTTTTCTTTTTCCTTTTTTCTTTTTCTTCTTTTTCTTTTCTTCTTATTACTTTTTCTTCTTTTTTCTTTCATCTTTTTTCTTTTTCTTCTTTCTTTTTTCTCTTTTTCTTCTCCTCTTTCTTCTCCTTAATCGATTTATTTTCGTTTCAACTCATTTTTCACCATTCATTCTTCCATTGATAACGGCGGCAATTTCTCGGGGGAGGGTGGATTTTGTTTGAAGTAGGCAACAATCAGAACTTTGAAAAGCAAAGGAAGAAAGAAAGAAAGAAAGGAAGGAAGGAAGGAAGGAAGGAAAATATGTAAGACAAAATATTTAAAAAAAGAAATAAAAGAACAGCAAAAAGAGAAAAACATAAAATTAATAGGAAAACAAGTAATCAGTGAAAGAGAAAAAATCAAAATAAACAATCTACAGGCAAGAATGAAAGAAAAAGAAAGAAAAAAACTAACTACAAAAGAAAGAAGGAAAGAAAGAAAAATAAAACGATAAAAGAGCTGAAAATATCGAGAGAAGAAAGAAAAAATAATTAATATAAATTAAAACATTAGAAAGAAAAAAAGAATCCTTAAAACAAAGAAAACAAAGAAACAAGAAACAGTGAAGAAAGAGAGAAAAAGAGAAATAAAAAGGAAAATAACTATATATAAATTAAAGAAAGAAAGAAAGAAAAAAAATCGAGAATATTAGATGTACAAAGAAAGAATGAGAGAAAGAAAGAATGAAAGGAAGAAAGACAAACGAGAATATTACAAAATGTACAAAGAAAGAAAGAAAGAAAGAAAAAAGAAAGAAAGAAAGGGTGAAAGACGAGAGTATTATATAAGAAAAAAAGACGATAATATCATATAATGTACAAAGAAAGGAAGACGAGGTTATATAAGAAAGAAAGAAAGAAAGAAAGAAAGAAAGAAAGACAAGAATATCATATAATGTACAAAGAAAGAAAGACGAAAATAATATAAGAAAGAAAGAAAGAAAGAAAGAAAGAAAGAAGACGATAATATATAATGTACAAAGAAAGGAAGACGAGATTATATAAGAAAGAAAGAAAGAAAGAAAGAAAGAAAGAATATAATGTACACAGAAAGAAAGACGAGAATAATATAAGAAAGAAAGAAAGAAAGAAAGAAAGAAAGAAAGAAAGAAAGAAAGAAAATCTTGCATAATCTTCGAAGAAAGAAAAAAGAAAGGGAATTATCTGCATAAAAATAACGACGGGAAAGACAGCAACACACTGTGTAAAGAAATCTAGAAATTTAGAAAGAAGAAAGAAAGAAAGAAAATTTTATATAATGTACAAAGAAAGAAAGAAAGAAACGAAAGAAAGAAAGAAACGAAAGAAACGAAAGCCACGTTCACAATGACGCCGAACATTCCTATGACGTCGATGGCAGCCGAAAATGGCGGGTGACACTTCTGCTGTCGACATGATGAACGATCCCTTTCTTTCGAATTGAATTCATGGCAATCGTCGACAATCGCTTCTGACAGACAGAGCGATCAGAATCTATCTCTAACCTGACAACCACTAAATGCAACAATTGATGCAAGGGGGAAAAAAACGGACAAATATATAAAATAAATATAAGAAGGGAAAAAAAAACGAGGGAAAACAGATAACAGAATAGACGGATTTTTGTTCTTTTATTTATTCTGGAATAGATTGAAGCGGTTAAAATCCTTCAATTTTGTGTTCCTTCGAATTAATATCGCATTGTAAATCTGTCGGAAAACAAGAAAATGGAAAGATTTAAATTTGGTAGTTCATTGCGTAGAGCACGCGAAAGAAACTTAGAATAAATTCAAGAAGCCATTTTGAATTTTTTTTAAAGTTATATATGTAAATAATTAATATATTTGATAGCTGCAGGATAGCGATGGCTATCAGTCTGACCAACGACTTCAGTCAATTTCTCACCGTCAGGATATGGCTTCCTCTGCCTTTTCTACAAATTTCTTCTCTGACAGGCTTCTTTCCCTGGTACCCCGACTACATGAATTTAAGCATGGTACTAGATTGACGGCTGGGTCCCACCCTTTTACCTTCGAAAAAGTCAAATCTAACCCCCACTTCTATTCTGGCAACTTCTTTTCTCGCACTTCCCGCCTGTGGAACTCATTTCTGTATACTTGCTTCCCTGATAGCTACAATTTCTGAAAGTTTAAATGTAACGTCAATTGCAATCTTCTCTCTTCTTGATGCTGATCTTTTTCATTCCCTTTCTTCGACATCCCCTGTACATTGATTTTTCGTCTTTTTTTTCTCTCACGGTAACCCGCTGCACACCAGTGGTGGTTCTGCCTTGCTTGGGTTAAAACGATGATAAAAAAGAAATATTTATCTGCTGATCTCTCTGACGATCTAACTATATATCGATCCTTCTATCTCTGTTCAGTATCTATCAAAATCAATCTATGTTATGTAAAAACCATAATAGGGACATAGAATCTATCTATCTATCTCATTATATTCATATCTATCTATCTATCTATCTATCTATCTATCTATCTATCTATCTCAGTTTATTTATTATCTGTCTATCTCGAGCAACTTTGTAATTATGTCTCAGTCTGTTCATATCTATCTATCTATCTATCTATCTATCTATCTATCTCAGTCTCTTCATATCTATCTATCTATCTATCTATCTATCTCATCTCAGTCTATTTCTATCTATCTATCTATCTATCTATAAATTCCTTCTATCTATCTATCTATCTATCTCATTCTATTCATATCTATCTATCTATCTATCTATATCTATCTATCTCATTCTATTCATATCTATCTATCTATCTATCTATCTATCTATCTATCTATCTATCTATCTCAGTCTATTTCTATCTATCTATCTATCTATCTATCTATCTCTAGCAGTCTTTTCATTATCTATCTATCGCATTTTGTTCATATCTATCTATCCATCCATCTATCTGTCGATCTATCTATTCATACATTACTTTTCGATATCTATCACAGAAATCACAATATGGACATATAATCTGTTAATATATATCTATCGATCGATCACAGCATGTTCAATATCTATTTAAATATGTTCATTATCTACTTATCGATCGATCTATCGATCAATCTCGACCAAGCAACTTAGTAATTATATGTCTCAGTCTGTTCATATCTATCTATCTTATCTATACTTATGCAGAACGGCTTACGGCCTATCACGTTGAATACACCGGTTCTCGCTCGATCACCGAAGTTAAGCAACGTTGAGCCTGGTCAGTACTTAGATGGGTGACCGCTTGGGAATAACAGGTGCTGTAAGCGTATAGTGACGGATGTAGCGTTGTGGTGCAGTGGATATCGGCTCGGAAAAAGAAATCGGTGAGCCGAGTTCGAATTCCAGTTGAATACCCTGCATTCACTTAAGCACTGGTACCCTTGGGAAAGGTAAGGTATTAATCCGTCCATTCCCTCCAGTTATGAGTTAAATAACAAGGGTAGGACTTGGGGGCCCTTCCCTTAAAACTAAATCCCCAATGAATCTTGATACTCGGAAAGAAAATGTATTACTAGACACAAAAACTTATATAAACAACAATAAATTGTTGAAAGATAAAGATATTACCAGCAATAAATGAATCCCCCTCCACCCGCGAGGTTGATTTGCCATAAAAACAAAACGAACTTATGCAGAAATCACAATAGGGACTTATATTCTGTTTATATATATATATATACCTATCTATATATAGGTCGATTTCGGTGTGTTCAATATCAAATCTCAATCTGCTCATCATCTATCGGCCTTTCCATCTATGAACAAATCGGAAACGTTTAGCAATCTAATACGTTTCACTTTTCTTAAAGCTTCACCAGAGAATGAGATGTGCAAAAAAAGAAGAAACAAATTGTGGTATTTTTATTATTATTTTTGTGTTGTTTGATTTTCTAATGTTTCATCAGGTTTTCTCTTTTTAAAGAAGCGTTAGTAAAATTTCAGGCGTTCCGAATTCAAAACTAGACTGTGCTTCCTATCGAAGTTCCAAGAAATTACGATTCCAATCCTAACTGAAAAACTGCAAATATTACTTTACATACGTAAGTTGTATAACAATTCTAGCTGGTCTATGTAGGATTCAGGTGATGACGTATAGATTGCGATGGATAAACTGACGTCTAAATGACGCAATAAGAAAATAGCACTGATATCACATTTTAAAAGATATATTTACCACTATTACAGAAAAAATATCTTAAAAGAGTAAACTTATTCAAGAAAATCGATATTGTCTTCAACCACGGCCTCAGGACGACTTTGGAATCCTTTCAAATCTTGTGGACGGACTCCATGTTTAAATTGGTGAATGCTGCCATAATCCTTGCCTTCGGTTAATTTCTGGTATTAAAAGTTGTTTTGTTGGTCTCTTCTTGAACTGCGCTTCACACACAATAATCCAGGGGGTTAGAGTCTGGGGGCCAGATGTAAGGGGTAATGTGGCCGCAGATATAGTCAAACAATCATGACTGGGTTCCCCTGTTTGTGAGCAGTATCATGTTGCCAAATATAATGAAAACACTGACCCATGAAAACACTACCTCCTCAAGGCACTTGATATAGGCCTCCATGATGGGTCTGAGGTCATCTATCTATCTATCTATCTATCTATCTATCTATCTATCTATCTATCTCAGTCTTTTCATTATCTATCTATCTGACTAAGTCTGTTCATAATCATAATCTATCTATCTATCTATCTATCTATCTATCTATCTATCTATCTATCTATCTCAGTCTTTTCCTAATCTATCTCTATCTATCTATCTATCTATCTATCTATCTATCTATCTATCTTAGTCTTTTAGTAATCTATCTCAGTCTTTTCATTATCTAGCTATCTAACTAAGTCTGTTCATAATCTATCTATCTATCTATCTATCTATCGATCGATCGATCTATCTCAGTCTTTTCCTAATCTATCTCAGTCTGTTCATTATCTATCTATCTATCTATCTATCTATCTATCTATCTTAGTCTTTTAGTAATCTATCTCAGTCTTTTCATTATCTAGCTATCTGAGTAAGTCTGTTCATAATCTATCTATCTATCTATCTATCTATCTATCATGTTGCCAAATATAATGAAAACACTGACCCATGAAAACACTACCTCCTCAAGGCTCTTGATATAGGCCTCCATGATGGGTCTGAGGTCATCACCAACAAATTCGGGATTTATTTCTTATCAGAACGATCAGAGAGAGAGAGAGATAGAGAGAGAGTTTCCGAGCTGACGTACCTTCGTGATCATATACAAACTCAACCAGCTTTTTGCTAATCTTTTGCACCGCCCTCAGATTGACACACATACACTAAAAAATTAAAATTGAAGCTACCGGCGCGAATGATAAGAAGTATTCTGACATCCTCTATAATCTTTCTCATAACTTTCCTCCTATGTAACCCCCTGCAAAACAGTGGCAGTAAAATGCCTTGCTTGTGGCGATATGATTATAAAAAAAGATAGATAGATAGATAGATAGATAGATAGATTCTCTAAAATTTAAATGTAAAGTCAATAGACATCTTCTATCTCACTAACCCACAACCTCTCTCTCATGCCCTTTTCTCCGTCCACTCCGCTCTCATCACTATTCTCATCCTTCTTTTAGCCACTTCCTGACACCCCCTATAACCTGTCACTCTTTCTCATAACTTTCCACCTACGTAACCCCCTGCAAAACAGTGGCAGTAAAATGCCTTGCTTGGAGCGATATGATTATAAAAAAAAGTTAGATAGATAGATAGATAGATAGATAGATAGATAGATAGATAGCCCGACAGCTACAATCTCTAAGATTTTAAATGTAAAGTCAATAGTCATCTCCTATCTCACTGACTTGCATCCTCTCTCTCTCTCTCTCTCTCTCTCTCTCTCTCATGCTCCTTTCTCCGTCCACTCCACTCTCATCAGTATTCTCATCCTTCTCTTACCCACTTCCTGACCCCCCCCCATAACCTCTGGCAGAGTGAATTGTTTCATGGCGCTCATTTTGCCCAACTATACTGCGCAGTTAACAAAATCAAGCATAAACAACGTGAAAGCGTAAGATTAAGAATATAAAATGGTGACAATTTACCCATTGCACGTTGCATATACGCGTGTGTGCATGTGAGTGTGTATGTGTGTTCATATCCATCTATCATATTCCGTTCATATCTATCTATCTATCTATCTATCTATCTATCTATCTATCTATCTATCTCAGTCTTTTCCTAATCTATCTCAATCTTTTCATTATCTATCTATCTATCTATCTATCTATCTATCTATTTACGTCTTTTCTACGTCTTTTCGTAATCTATCTATATGTATGTATGTATGTATGTATCTATCTATCTATCTATCTATCTATCTATCTAAGTTTTTTATTATCTATCTATCTCAGTTTTTTATTATCTATCTATCTATCTATCTATCTACGTCTTTTCTACGTCTTTTCGTAATCTATCTACATGTATGTATGTATGTATGTATGTATCTATCTATCTATCTCAGTTTTTTATTATCTATCTCTCTCAGTTTTTTATTATCTATCTATCTATCTATCTATCTATCTATCTATCTATCTCAGAGTAGATCTATCTATCTATCTATCTATCTATCTATCTATCTCAGAGTAGATCTATCTATCTATCTATCTATCTATCTCAGAGTAGATCTATCTATCTATCTATCTATCTATCTATCTATCTATCTATCTATCTCATCTCAGAGTAGATCTATCTATCTATCTATCTATCTATCTATCTATCTATCTATCTCAGAGTAGATCTATCTATCTATCTATCTATCTATCTATCTATCTATCTATCTCAGAGTAGATCTATCTATCTATCTATCTATCTATCTATCTATCTATCTATCAGAGTAGATCTATCTATCTATCTATCTATCTATCTATCTATCTCAGAGTAGATCTATCTATCTATCTATCTATCTATCTATCTATCTATCTATCTATCTATCACTTTCAACCTCTCAGTATCTGAAAACAAACTGAAAGACTCTCTAACAGAACAGATGAAATATCGATTAACACAAATTCTTTTATTTCTATTTACTATTTATTTAAATAATCCTTTATTTTCTGTTTACTTTTTATCTGTGTCGTCACGGAAAATCCGTTGTTTATCTGGAATATAGAACAAATGAAAAAATATGATGGCTGTTGGAATAAATTTTTGCAGCCATTTTCTCTTTTCGTCTTTATTCTTTTGTATTTTACCGTGCTGTAGAGAAAGTAGTGCCTTATTTTGCATACTAGTTGCATTAATGCCTTATTTTGTATACTAGTTGCACTGGTTCACAGGATAACAACGTAATTATTTATTAATCTGTCGCTGTACATCAAATCCTCATTTCACGGCTTATCTATTTAACGAACTCCAAACTTACAACCTGCTATTTTCTTTTTTTTTTCTTTTTTTTTTTCTTTTTCTTAACCATAGCCGTAAAGCCGGTGCATTGATGAGCAAATGTCTCGGGTGTCGGCATCTCCCTTAAAGCTGATTTTGGTTCAGGGACTCTTAGTGTCCTTAACCGTGGAAAATTCAGGAGGCTGAGGTCCCGCCGTATGGTGTTTCTATTTACTTCTGACATCGACTAGCCAATTATATTCAGTTTTCTCCACTATCGTACTTGCATGCGCCGATGGTGTAACAGGGGAATTAACCGCTGGCATGCCTTTTGTGGTTGCTGCAGAACTACCACTGCCAGGCAGAGTAGGGGTTTTGGTCGACAGGAGCCGGAATACCAGAAGACTTTTTCCTGAGTAAGAAGGTGTCAGGTGACCAATTTACCCACACTTCCAACACGTCGATTTTCGATTAGTCATTTCACCGTCAGTTTCCGGCTACCAACATCCAGACAGTTAGGAAGGGAGGTGAAGGCCTGCTTGTCCAAAATCTAACCTCCGTTCTTTATGCTTTAGATCAGAGAGGACACTTATAATTTAGCCATACTGTTTAAGGTACAGGGTTAGATGTTCCCTCTTTGTATGCGGAGAGACTTAAAAAAACTGTCACTTTAGTGACAGGTAGAGACCTTCCAGTCGAACTTCTTCGAAAAGGGAGGAAACAAACATGGGGTGCTGTATTAGTGGCTGTGTATAGCATCGATCTTATAGCATTTAGGATCTCTGAAAGTAATTGTTACCAATTCTCTCCAGCAACCCTTTTATCAGCAGCTGCTAATTCAACAGTTTTCTCGATTATTTTCTTATACCTATCGCACTTGCCATTGCTTTGATGGCTATATTATGTTGTTCTACCAGGGTCAGTACACACGTATCGAGAGCAGTGGGCGCTGGGCCCAGCTTCCGCTGTCTCTTCCTGTGTTCTCATCTCAACTGCTGACTACAAGCTTCTAAAACTGCTGACTGCTGCTGTCTGATCTTACTTAAGCAGGCAAACCTCGTTTGACACCTGGCACCCTAGGTGCATCCAGTGCACATCTCGAGTGCATATATCTTTGATCTCTACCTTCATTTTGTCAAAACAATGCGAATACGCTTCAGGACGAAATTTCATACAGAGTAAATGAATATATAACAATAAAGACGGCGGCTTCGAAAGAAAGAACATTCCTTTTCGTCTACACAATGTCTCTCTCAAGTTTTGGTAGAATCCAATGCATGGTTTTGAAGCAGTTCTATTATATATATATCAGTCAAATGCCATACGTGATACACGCTTGGGGCGATCATGTCTCAAAAGAGACATAACTGACTGGGCAGAACCTTATCCCGCAGTAAGGTTGCCATTACTTTCTGCGGTAGACTGGTTGCCGACCAAGGCTACAGAACCCAATCTGTCCTGTTATTTGACTCATAGCTAGAGCAGGAAGAGATGTATTATATTTTTAAGCAGTAATTAGTGGGGGATCAGTTTATTACTTCATAATAATATAAAATTGATCCCCCACTTTATGCCCAGTAAAAGCCTTAATCATGTTTCTAACTATTATATTCAGTCAGTCAGTTAAGTGCCATACGTGATACACGCTTGGGCGATCATGTCTCGAAAGAGACATGACTGACTGGGCAGAAGATTATCGCGCAGTAGGTTGCCATTGCTTTCTGCGGTAGACTGGTTGCTGACCAAGGCTATAGGACCCAATCTGTCCTGCTATTTAACCCATAACTGGAGGAAAGAGACGGATTAATACCTTTCCCAAGGGTATTTGCGTGTAAGCAAACGCAATGAATTCAACTGGAATTCGAACTCGGCTATCCGATTTCTCGTTCTCGTTCCGAGTCGATATCCACTGTACCACGATGCACATCTATATGAAAATTAACCTGTAGAAAAGATAATATTTATAAATTATTATTGCGGATTATGCTATTATTTTTGTTTCGGTTGTATGTTTTGTATGCCTTTCTTCTTACGTTGTTGATGAAATGATGTAATAATATAATGTAAATAATAATTTACATGAAAACAGACGCATAATACAATCCAAGAATTCTGTCACGTCCACTATTCAGAACAACGTATCTCATCTAAATAATCTTAAAAAAGTAACAAACACTTCCAAAATCATTATGGATATACTCAGTTCCTCAAACACTAATAAAAATAATATTTCTGAAGCAGGCATTTATAAAATAAATTGCTCAAACTGTTCCTCCAAATATATTGGAGAAACAAGTAGAAATTTAAAAAAACACGTTTATGAACATAAAAGAGACATCAGAAACAACAACTTAGCTAATGCACTAACCATACAAAGAAATAAATTCAACCACAATTTTGATTTTAAGAATGCTACACTCATAAAAAAGAAAATAACTCACTTAGAAGGAAAATCCTCGAGAGTGCCGCCATTGAATATTACCAAAATTTTAATCTGCGCCAAAGCTTTTTCCCTATTTCAACCTTTTTAAAAAGAATCACTACTCTCTCAAACAAACGCACACTACAGTATCGAGAAATCAAAAGACAATGGTTGAATCCGTCAACACAGCAATAAAAACAATATCTCCACGTGTGACAGTATTTGACGTAATTTTCAGTTAACAGTGTAAAAATAGCGTTCTTCAAATTCTCAGGACATTTTGTTTTGTTATTATTAGTTCCGTCAGTTAAGTGCCATACGTGATACACGCTTGGGCGATCATGTCTCGAAAGAGACATGACTGACTGGGCAGAAGATTATCCCACAGTAGGTGGCCATTGCTTTCTGCGGTAGACAGGCTGCCGACCAAGGCTATAGAACCCAATCTGTCCTGTTATTTAACCCATAACTGGAGGGAAGAGACGGATTAATACCTTTCCCAAGGGTATTTGTGCGTAAGTGAATGCAATGAATTCAGCTGGAATTATTAGTTACTTAGTTTTTAATAAATTCATTTCGTGTTTTTTTTTTGTTTGTTTGTTTTGTTTTGTTTTGTTTTTTTCCTAGAAAAAGTCCGCATTGGATGAAATGCGTTGGTAACTAATACAGTTTTCCTATTATCTTTTATATATATATATATATATATATATATATATATATATATATATGTGTGTGTGTGTGTGTGTGTGTGTGTGTGTGTGTGTGTGTGTGATCAAAACTTGTGTTCTAAAAAGAAAACTACAACACATATCAATTCGAGATGTAGTCTCCTCCGAAATAAACATTTTCGGAAGCCACACGCATTATTCCACTGATAGAGGCATTCCTGACACTCCATATCACGGATAGTGACCGGATGCCGCGTCGCATACTCTTTGATTTCCTTGACCTCTGAGAATAATGTTCCTTTTAAGTAGGATTTGATTTTTGAATATGAAACAGTCGCAACGAACCTTATCTGAGAAATATTGTTGTTGTTGAACTTTGGGGAATGTTGTATTCCAGTAGTGAGAGGACCACACTCTACACACTTTCCTTCTCAGCACTTCTATTAACAGCAAAAGTGAGCGAGAACGTCATAATTTTGTGTGCCCCTGAGACAGAGTTCAAGCTCAATCTCTATCACTCGGCCACACATTGCTAGCTCTGCAACCATATCAAGAGCCCCTATACTTTTTGGTCAGACCTCGTAAACTTTAACCTTTAGCTACACTTATAAAATCATTTAAGCACTTTGACGTGGTGATATATTTGGAAGCTTGTCTCGCTAGATCAATTACGACTGAATAGTGAGATCTTCACTGAGTGCCGCATACATTCGGCCTTGTTCCACATCTGAGTAACGCTGAGAAAATCATTTAAGCACTTTGACGTGGTGATATATTTGAAAGCAAGTGAGTTCGATCTTCACTTAGACTTGTGCCATATGTGAGCTACGCTTAAAATCATTTCTGTTGTTTGCCGATAGAATGAAGCAGCGTATAGCGTCCCGCAAATTTGGCTCCAGAGACTACTCGTGGCTCTGCGAAACAATAGCAACCCCTGGATCTTTCTTCTATTTAATAATCTTGACAGTAGACAAGGTTGAGTGTTTTGCACGCAAATTCTCTTCCAACTCCACACTTGACTTGTCTGGAGTACCCACACCCGGCTTCCCACCTAAAACTGATTGAGTAATGTATATATAACTCTGGTCTCTAACATTATTTTTAAGCTTGACTCTAATAAAGCAAGTGGATGTAATGGAATTCCAGTCATTGTCCTAAAGAAATGTTCCCCTAAACTTTCTTCTGTCCTTTCCAAACTCTGTAAGTATTGTCTTGCTTCCTGTTGCTTGCCTCTTTGTTGGAAACCATCCTCTGTATTTCCTGTTTTTTTTAAACTCTGGAGAACCCTCTGATGCCTCTACTTATCGCCCTATCTGTCTCTAACCGCATTTTGGCAAAGTGCTCGAGGCTATTGTCAATTTTGAAATGATTCCTCACCTTACATCCAACAACCTATTCTCTGAGAAGCAGTATGGCTTCCGCTTCCCCAGGTCTACTACTGATGGGCTAAATACCATCACTGAAAATATATATCAGGCTTATGATAAGAACAACGAAAGTCATGCTGTTGTCCTGGATATCTGGAAATTGTATGACAGGGTTTGGCACGCTGGCTTTCTGCGCAAGCTACATTGCTGCGGTATAACTGGGCAATTATTCGATTAATTCATTTGTTCCTGTTAATGGAAAAATGAAGGTCGATTCGAAAAGCCAGCTCCCGAATCCTTTCATGTGAACGCGTGTGTTCCTCAACGCTCTATCCTACGTTTTGCCTGGTCTTCATCAATTATCTTTCTCACGCAGACAAAGTAGGCTTCGTTTTCGCTCTTAGAAAGAACCTCAAATCTGTAATGGATTCGGGTAAGAAATGGCTCGTAAATTTTAATGCAGCTAAAACGAAGCTGCTCTCCTTTAACCACCAGACAGAAGCTTTGCTACCTTCCATTAATATGAATCACACTAGTCTCTCTAAAAGTAATACACTGCGTCTCCTCGTCCTCACTCTCTCAGCCGATCTCAAGTGGAATGACTACATCGAATCAATCACTGAGCCGAGCCATGAAGTTTTTCTTGTCAGAATCCATTTTACAAATTTATAAACCTACCATTTGTTCGTGCATTGGATATTGTTGTCATATCTAGTCGGGTGCTTTTGCTGTTCATCTTGACGTTCTCAACAAAAAGAGGATTTGCAATGTAATCGATCCCGATTTGGCAGCTCGACTTTAGTCACTTCCTCACCGACGTGATGTGGCTTCCCTCTGTCTTTTCTACAAATATTTTCACGGCTTCTGCTTTGACAAGCCTCATTCCCTGGTGCCCCGCCCACATGAATTTACTCACGCTACTAGATTGGCAAGTAGGTCTCACCATTTTACCGTCAAAATAGGGAAATGTAGCCTCCACTTCTACTCTACAGTTTCTTTTCTCGCACTGGGACTTTTTTCCGCATGCTTGCTTCCCTGATTGCTTCAATCTCCAAAAGTTTAAATGCAACATCAATTGCCATCTTCTTTCTCCTGGTCTTACACCTTTCACTTCTCCTTTCTTCGATATCCACTGTACCGTTTTTTTCTCTTCGCTATCCTGGCACTGTAAACCCCCATGCGCACCAGTGGTAGTACTGGCTTGCTTGGAGTGGAACGATTATAAAAAAAACTTGCGATGTCTTGCAAAGCTTGTCTCGCTACATCAATTACAATTGTATAGTGAGTTCTATCTTCACTGAGTGCTCCACACATTTGGCCTTGTGTCACATCTTAGGTGAGCTTAGTAAATCGCTATTCCATCTCATTGTGCGACATATGAACTGTACACTCGGCGTTGTTTGCTCCGGTGTGTAATATGAAGGTAAAGAAAAAAAATTAACTTATGCTAAGCTATGTCGGTTTTTCATGCGTATGATAGATGCAGCACAAGGCCGAAAATACGAGGCAAGTGAGGAACGAACTTGCTATTCAGTAGTAATGGATCTAGCAAGACAATTTTTTTTTTAACCACTATACCTTGTCGAAGTGCCGAGGACGCTAAGCTACGAATCCCAGAGGCGTGTAATGAAAAGAAAAGCATAAATTGAATGACAGCTCGAGGGCAAAGACTGTTTTCTTGAAAACAGCAGAAGCTGTAAAACTGATGAATGGCCGGAACTTCTAAAGAAAAAAGATAGAAAAAAAAAGACAAAATCTCATAGTGTATTTTGTAACATATGTAACTTACGTTCAACGCAGTTTGCTACTGGTGTACAATATGAAGGTGGGGGAAAATGCTAAGCAATGAAGAACAGAAACGTCTGCTTTATTGAATCGTATTTTTTTTTTTAGAAAAATGAAGATTCTTATCAGCTCAAAGACAAAGATTTTTTTTAATCCATAGTTGGGAAACTAAAGAATTGCAGAACATTCTGAAGGAAGAGATAGGCAAAAAAAATAAACGACACGTTAGTTTTCGTAATAATTATTCGAGGTGAATCCATGAATGCATAGTGATAACTTTATTTCTGTTCTCACTGACAATAATGGCTGAACATAAAGTTCACATTCAAAATTTAATTGTTTATTTTAATCGGCAACAGAGCCTAAACAAATTATCACAGAAAGGTATACACTAAATTATACACAAGTTTTGGTTATGTGTCACGAAAGTGCTTGCGAGGTTATATATATATATATATATATATATATATATATATATATATATAAATTAGATCAAAAACTAAGGATTCTCTTTGAAGATCTTAGAACTTGAAAACTGAATTATGCACAAACCTTTCAAGGAAGATGCGGAAGAAACCAACACGTGATCTGATGAAATGCGCAGAGCCGACTCAATCAACTCGTTTGAATGACCTGTGAGACGAGTAAACATAAAGTTGTAACGAATGTTTTGTCCGATTTTACTAAAGTTCAATCTTTAACATCTATTTGCCACCCAGTATATTTCATTTGTCGTTCAATATATCTCATTTTCTTTCAGGTTCTGTAAAAAAAAATATTTGAAGTAAAGCTTTGAGATCGACTCGATGTTTTCCCTCAAGTAAAGAAAACATTCGACACGCCATTCATTATGAGTTTCACAGAAGGAATACTGCAAATACAACAGCAAAATCCATCGAAAACACATATGGTGGTATGTGGTGTTATAACTTGCTTCTTACTGCTTTAATATTATGTCTGCTAAGGTGACTCGACGTTACGTTACTAGAAATTCTTCTCGACTGACTCCAATGGTGTAGTATTTACTCATGCCTCCCCTGTGAGAAGAGAAAGGACACGAGGTCGTATATAACGTGGGAAATCTAAGCTCGTACATTCGGACCAATGGTCGAAATTTGCTCAGCCTCCACATACGCTAGATCTTGCACAAAGCTTGTCTATTCTTCTCAGTTCGTAGACGGAGCTCCGACTGATCTTTGCCTGACGACAGACAGCTTGTCTATTTTTTCTCAGTAGAGTGTCAGTCTGTAGACCTAGGCTGGACTGATCCGTTCACTGAGCGATGACAGAGAGCTTGATCCTCTTTATTAGAGTAAAACAGTTGTATGCACGAATAAGAAGGATAATACTACACATCCGGAGAGATGGCGACTGGACAGATACTACATTCTGAGCTTAAGTAAGGAAGTGTGACGGTCGTATATACAAACAGGAAAGATGATAGACTGCCTGACTTCAACGGGATGATATTTACCAATGTCTCCCCACTGAGAAGAAATGTGACACAAGGTCGGGTTTAATGTGCAGTACCTGAGCGGTTGTAATCGGTCCTGTTGTGGACCTTTGTCGCCAATTTGTTGTAATGTTGCGGCGAAATTTCGCCTTAAAGTTGTAGTGACCGGTTTTTGCCGGATGTAAGATGTGGTGATACCGAGCAAAGCGAGGGACCGGATGTTTGCCCTCGGAGATCCAGAAAGCAAATGACCAAAACTGGTCTTTGCGCGCCCGGCTCCACGCATATGTTCCGGCAGAAAACCAAAAAATTAATAAATATCAAATTCCTTTTCGCGAGCCTACGCGAATTTTATTTATCGTCCAATGGGAAGCTCAGAATTAAATAGTGAGAATTCCCAAATGACCTGCTGGGACCCACAAAGACGAAATAAAAAGCCGACACAGAAAGCATCGCCAGTTGAGAAAGTACGAGCATACTTAGCCCTTGACCTCGTCAAGTGATACACTATGCTCGCCTCCTTTTCTCTCTCATCTTCTTCTTCGCTGTCCCCTGAGCTACTTACCCGACCAAAGGAGCGGAGACATCAAAGACATTCCTAACTGACAAACGCTCACACATACTTGCGCACAAACTCTCTTTTCAGCATTTAATACTATGAACATTTTATCGTCCCTTGAACCCATCCTAAAGACATTATTTTATTTGTAAAAACCTTAATTGATATCTGTGTATATATAAATGTTGTTTCTATACTCAATTTGATTTTCTTGTTTATACCCCCGTGAGTAGATAGCCCACTATAAGAGTGGGCTATCTACTCACGAGGCCAAATTCAGTTAATCTGTTTCAATACACAACTACTTTTCACTAGAATGGATAACCCACTATAAAGACACAGAACACAATAGGTAGGTTCCAACAGTATATTAGTAAAACAAGAAAGAAGATATTCAAAGGAAGTGTTAATAATAAGTAACTAGAAATAAGTAAGTCTGTAAGTATTATTACGCTGCTTATTGCCTGACTGTTGTAAGATCACTCCTTTTTTGCACATAAGAATGAACTCGCCTGAGGTGTACATATAATCCTGCCTATACAGAGAACGAAGTAGTTGAAAAAAGTAGGAGTTGTGCAGTTGTAGAGTCGCTTAGTTGAACAGTAAGTTGGTGCATAACAAGTTGGAGTTGTTCTGAATATAGACTCATTACCTGGACATACTATTTCACTGCAAGACTGTATATATTGATTTCTACTAATAGTATTCCTAGTATTCTTTAATTGACTAACCCGTGTTCCAGTTTGTATATTTTTGTTCAATATAGTTCACATTTTCTACCTCCATATCTGCTTTTGTTATTTGTTATTTTGTGTGGTTTCTCAACCAGAATCCACAACACTAATAGCTGTCTTCAACTGCCTTTGTTAACTGCTCTCCAGGAGTCAAGCAGGTAATTAAATATAACAAGAGGAAGAGTTTATTCTTCGTAGGAGGGCAGCATAACAGGTCCAACGATCAAAAACTTTCCAGCCCCCGGATACGCGAGATCAGGCATAAAGCTTATCTATTCTCCACAGCCGATTCTCTTTCCGTAGACGGATCCCCGACTGAGTTGACTCTACCCGAAGACTTTGTCAGTTGTGAGCCGGACAACTTGTCTATTTTTATTTTATTTTTTTTTTTTTTAGTCGAGTTTATGTCCGAATACGGAACAACGACCGAGTCAAACACTGCACGAAGAAAGGGAGTTTGTCTATTCTTCTCAGCCGAGTTTACGTCCAAGTACGGAATCACGGCTGAGTCGAATACTGCTCAATGACAAGGGGCTTGTATATTTTTCTCAACCGAATTTATGTCCGGATACGGAACCACGACTGAGTCAAACACTGCTCGAAGACAGACCCAAACAAACTATACAATATTCCTTGCACCAAAAAACCACATTCTTATTACAACCACCATAATACCTTAAAGTCTCTCTGAAATCCTAAGTAGTTCTCATATGTAAAATTTGTCTGTCGGGATTAGTCAGTTAATTGTCATATGTGATACACGCTTGTGCAATCATGCCTCTTTCGAGACATGACTGATTAAGCAAAAGATTTTCCTGCAGTAGTTTGCCATTACTTTCTACGGTAGACCGGTTGCCAACCAAGGCTATAGAACACAATCTGTCTTGCTATTCAACTCATAGCTGAAGAGAGAAGTATATTTGTGCATAAGTGAATGCAACGAACTCAACTGGAATTCAAACTCAGCTCTCCGACTTCTCGTTCCGAGCCGAAATTAATTGCACTACAACACACATTCACGCATGTTTGTGGCGATAAAAAAAACATTTAAAAATGAAAGTACCAACATATAGTTACAATATGAAAACGTGTGTGACGCTACATAGTCTCACGTTCAAGCTTTTCATAGCAAACGACGAGCCTCGACCTTCAACATCGAAGCAGGCAAACACAAAAGATGATGGACACGAATACATTCCTCCTCACCCCTAAATCGCCTTCAGCTGTATTAAGCAGTTAAACTTTAGCAATAAATACAGGTTTCTAGCCATTCACTTTGGGAAGGTTCACTTTACGAGAGATTGAAGCCGTTTGGGAAACGGTTTATGTTTATTAATTCGGCCTTGTGTCATACAGCTTATGTGACGATAAACATTTACACTTGCCAGAGCCAAAGCGTCCAAGGTGTTTTGCTTGGCGGGCTGCTGTGTTGTGATGAATGCGTGCGTAAACCCACGCCTGACAGTTCGTCGTTTCGTCAGCTGTGTCCTCTTCCCTCGCAAGTTTGGTCAAAGAAAGGAATATTCTTCGACCTGTCATTTTATGCTGAATGAGAACGAGGCCGACGGCGATGATTGGTGCGTCGGCAATGGCTTTTGTCCATAAAAAGGGTCTGAGACAATGGTACTGTGGTGACGTGCGCTGATTCAGAGATTAGTATTGAGTTAAGACTGTTTATTTTCGTCTGGAAGCTTCAAACCCACGTGTGAAGCGAGCGATCTAACCGAAACCAAACAGAAATCTACTGCTTAACAACAGCTTACATGTTTTATCCTGAATTATGATCATCAGAATTATCAGGTTTTCATCAGGAGGTTGAAGCTGGTTGACTGAAGATTGTGGAATAATAAAATATACATTTTTCGTGTTAAAATAAAAATTTATTAAAAGAATAGAATAACAAGAATAGATAGTAGTTAAAAATTTTATGAGAAAGTTGAAGGTATCACGAGTTGAAGAAATGTTCGTAGTAGTAATTTGTTAGAAAGAGTTTATGCGTACGTATGTATGAGCGTTTGTTTGATAGGAATGTCTTTGAATGGAGAAGATGAAGTAAAAGGAATCAGCACACGAGAAAGAAGGAGAAAGAGGACAAATGTCTGGGGCACTATGTATATATGAGCATTTGTTAGGTAGGAATGTCTTTGAATGGAGAAGATGAAGTAAAAGGAATCAGCACAAGAGAAAGCAGCAGAAAGAGGACAAATGTCTGGGTCACTATGTATGTATGAGCATTTGTTTGGTAGGAATGTCTTTGAATGGAGAAGAAGAAGTAAAATGAATCAGCACACGAGAAAAGGAGAAAGAGGACAAATGTCTGGGTCACTATGTATGTATGAGCATTTGTTTGGTAGGAATGTCTTTGAATGGAGAAGATGAAGTAAAATGAATCAGCACACGAGAAAGAAGGAGAAAGAGGACAAATGCCTGGGTCACTATGTATGTATGAGCGTTTGTTTGGTAGGAATGCCTTTGAATGGAGAAGATGAAGTAAAAGGAATCAGCCCACGAGAAAGAAGGAGAAAGAAGACAAATGTCTGGGTCACTATGTATGCATGAGCATTTGTTTGTTAGGAATGTCTTTCAATGGAGAAGATGAAGTAAAAGGAATCAGCACACGAGAAAGAAGGAGAAAGAGGACAAATGCCTGGGTTACTATGTATGTATGAGCGTTTGTTTGGTAGGAATGTCTTTGAATGGAGAAGATGAAGGAAAAGGAATCAGCACACGAGAAAACAGGAGAAAGAGGACAAATGTCTGGATCACTATGTATGCATGAGCATTTGTTTGTTAGGAATGTCTTTCAATGGAGAAGATGAAGTAAAAGGAATCAGCACACGAGAAAGAAGGAGAAAGAGGACAAATGCCTGGATCACTATGTATGTATGAGCGTTTGTTTGATAGGAATGTCTTTTAATGGAGAAGTAGTAAAATGAATCAGCACACGAGAAAGCAGGAGAAAGAGGACAAATGTCTAGGTCACGATGTATGTATGAGCATTTGTTTGGTAGGAATGTCTTTGAATGGAGAAGAAGTAAAAGGAATCAGCCCGCGAGAAAGAAGGAGGAGAGGGACGATGTGCTACCTGGTTGAAGTTTCTTCCATTACATTTTAGTTGTGTATCTCGCTGCTTCCATCTGAGAGACTAAGTGACGCTGAAGCTAACTGGTGCTTTTTATAATATTTTAGACTTTCGCACTGGATCGCTAAGTCTTCAAGTTTTGCAAGTCGCTCTCATTTATCAGAATATCAATTTGACATCTACTTGCGA
Organism: Ascarosepion bandense; assembly: GCA_037127315.1. NCBI lineage: Eukaryota > Metazoa > Mollusca > Cephalopoda > Sepiida > Sepiidae > Ascarosepion > Ascarosepion bandense. The sequence goes on along the minus strand of JBBBDQ010001714.1, from coordinate 969,527 downwards.
AATCCGGTTTCGACTTTTTCTTTAAGCACGTGGTCAATCTTTTTTCTGTTTCGGAAAAAAACAGAATTTCACACGTCATTGTGAATTTATGTAAAATTGAAGAAGAAAATTGATTTTAATTCTTAATTTCCTATCCCACGAGTTCGAGAGAAAAATCAAGATTAGTATAGAATTTATCCCGTTAGACGGAAAGGTGTAAAACAAAAAAATCACCTGGTGGCATCCGTTTGGTCAAAATTCATTCCTTTCGTAGTGAACTAGAAGTGACCTCTCCAAGGCACAGGACTAGGGGATGGTATATAAAGGCCATGCGCTAACAAGATTACATAGAACTACTTCTCGCTTATCCTGAAAAGATCCAAATGAATACTAGGCATTGCGTTTGTCTGCAGCAGTTGCTGGAAAGTTGACATCCAACCGCCTTCGAGGATCTGCTCCCCTGGGTTTTACTTCCATAGCCTTTACGGGTTTTGGATCTGACCGCAAGTCAGCAGAGGTTTCAAATCAGGATTTCCCCATTCCTAGATGAAGTGCCTTTCTGGGCTGTCGAGCTACATTGTTTGTTCGCCTTCTCCCATTCTCCTGGTTGGTGCTAGACTTGTCAGAAGTGATTGGAGACAAATGTTACGAGAGCATTTTTCTAGATAGTGGAGAGCTTGTACTCACTATCATCCTCGGCTATGAGAACATTCGGAACATATTTAATATGGGAATTTTTTGTTTGTTTGTTTCGACGTTTAACGACCTATCGATCCTTATGGGAACTTTTAAGATCATAACCAATGATTTTTGAGTAAGGTTATTTTATTTTTACATCTTTTTCTTTTCGAGTATCAAAATTCATTGGGATTTGTTTTTAAGAGCAGGGTCCCCAAGTCCTACCCTTGTTATTTAACCCATAACTGGAGGAAAGGAACGGATTAATACATTTTCCTAGGGTACCAGTGCTTAAGTGAATGCAGAGTATTCAACTGGAAGTCGAACTCGGCTCACCGATTTCTCTTTCTGAGCCGATATTCTCTGCACCACAACGCACATCCATCACTATACGCTTATAGCACCTGGTATTCCCAAGCAGTCACTCATCTAAGCACTGACCAGGCTCAACATTGCTTAACTTCGGTGATCGAGCGAGGACCAGTATATTCAACGTAATATGGCCGTAAGCACGCACATCCGTCAATAAACGCTTACAGCACCTGGTATTCCCAAGCGGTCACCCATCTAAGTACTGACCAGGCTCAACGTTGCTTAACTTCGGTGATCGAGCGAGAACCGGTGTATTCAACGTGATAGGCCGTAAGCCTTCGTAAAATATGTCTATCAATTTATTAGTGTTTATTCTTGAAATATTAAAATTTTGAACTCGGACAAAAAAAAACCTACGGAAATTACGTATTTCTATATATTTTTTTTTCGGACGATCTTTATAATTAAATGCACAAAAGTGGGAAAAGCTAAGAACCTAACCATTGTGTCCTTACATATGACTTCAAACCCCAGCTTTCACATCAAGTGCAATGTTGATTTTCTCCCTTCGATAATGTCTACCGGCAGCTTCGGAAATTTAATGACATCACTTTATCGAATATAATAAAAAAATGTCCTTTGATCCCAACGGTCATCACCCTTTAGGATAGTACCACTATGTTGATAATATAACAGTAAGCAAGAATGAAAATAAATTAATGATATATCGAAAAGCAAGAACAGAGTAAAGTAATGAAAGTCCTGACAAGTTTGGGATCAATTCAATAAGTCGTTAATAGATAGGCTACAGGCGCTTGTTTACATTTAATCGCTGCATTTTATCGATTCTGAGAAAAAAACCCTTTGATCGTGCTAACCGTCACTATTCTGAGTTCCTGTCCCAAAAATGGATATATTACACAAAGAAAGAAAAATACGAGATTTAATGAAAAAGAAAATTAATGAAATATTTAACAGGGCGCAGGTCAGTTCTTCACGGCATTAACTAAACAGTAAGTCGATACCGCTTGTCTCGGCCGTAATCACCTTTTTAAATTAATTGCAGGTAGGTTTCTTTCCCTCGGCCATTCGTATCGGTGATTTTTCCGAGTTCTAAACAACACCATTTTTCTTATTAATGGCGAAACGCCGAAGATGACTGCATCCTTCTTTTTGTGACAAAGCAAATGAAGGAGTTGCCTTGCGCAGTGTGGCATTTGTGAACGGAACGCACGCCTCTGCAAGCAGCAGACTGACTGAAGTGCAGCGAGCGACTTAGTGAATTTGGAGGCGCAATGGGAAAAGTTAATTTCAGTTTTGCCTTGAGGAAAAGACGTAAATTAATATTGCACAATTGTTGCGATGATAATGATGCCAAGAGGATAATGATGATGGGAAGATAATTGGCAATATCTTAGTTAATTAATAATAATAACAATAATAATAAAAACAAGAATAATAATAAATAATAATAATAATAATAATGATAAGAAGAAGAAGAAGAAGAAGAAGAAGAAGAAGAAGAAGAAGGTTATCATCAATGATAATAGTAGGATAAGAAAGAAAAATAATAATAATAATGAGGGGAGAGTCAAGGACAAGAAGAAAAAGAAAAAGAAGGCCAAAAAGGTGAAGAAGAAGTAAAAAAAGAAGAAAATAAAGAGGGTAAAAAAGAAAAGGAAGAAGGAAAAGATAAAGAGTGAGAAGTAAAGAAGGAAACGAAAAAGAAGGAGAAATGAAGAAGGAAACGAAAAAGGAGAAATGAAGAGCGTAAAGACAAAATAAAGAAGGAAAAGCAAAAGAATGAGAAATGAAGAAGAAAAAGGAAAAGAAGGAGTAAAAGAAGAAACTGAAGAAGGTAAAAAAGAGAAATAAGAAGAAAAAGAAAAAGAAGGAGAAAAAGAGGAAATTGAAAAGGGTAAAGAAATGAAGAAGGAAAACAAAAAGGATAGATGAAGAAGGAAATTAAAAAAGTAGAAAAAGAAGAAAATGAGGGTAAAAAAGAAAATAAAGAAGAAAAAAGAAAAAAGAAAGAGAAATGAAGAGGAAAAATAAGAAGAAAAAGAAGAAAATGAAGTGGGTAAAGAAGAAATAAAGAAGAAAAAGAAAATGAAGAAGAAATGAAGAAGAAAAAGAAAAAGAAGGAGAAAAAGAAGAAAATAAAGCGTCTGAAGAAGAAAATAAAAAAGAAAAAGAAAAAGGAGGAGAAAAAAGAAAGTGAAGAGTGTAAAGAAGAAAAGAAAGAAGAAAAGAAAAAGGAGAAATGAAGGAAAAGAAGGAGAAATTAAGAAGGAAAAGAAAAAGAAGGAAAAACGAGGAAGGAAAAGAACAAAGTAGAAAAGAGGAAGAAGAAGAAGAGAGAGAAAAATATAAAGACGAAAAGAAAGAAGAAAATTAAAAAGAAGAAAAAGAAGGAAAAAAAGAAGATGAAGATTATGAAAAAGAAGATGATGATGAAGAAGAAAAGGAAGTAAATGAAAAAGAAAAAGAAGGAAAAAAAGAAGTGAAAGAAAAAAAGGAAAAGGAAAAGGAAAATTATGAAAATCTAGAAGAAAAAAGAGAAGAAAAATAAGATAAAGAAGAAGAAAAAGTGTTAGGAATAATAATAAACGGAATGATTGACGTAACTTCTTCAATATTTTTCAACTCAGAAAAGAGCGCAATTTAAGAAAAGAAAAAGAAAAGCCACAATGTTTAAAAAATTTTCTTCAGTGTGTGCCTTCAAGTTATGCTAAAAAAGATTTTTTTAATCTACAAGAAAAAGACAAGCGACGCTTGTAGAAAGACAATATATGCAGAGTGCTCGACATTTTTGGAAAAGACGTTAGGATAATCAAGAATCTATATTGGCAGCAAACCGCTTGTGTTAGGATAGGAAGTAAACTCAGCAGGTGCGCAAAAATAGAAAGGGGCGTAAGACAAGGATGTGTTTTCTCACCGGATCTTTTCAACCTGTACAGCAAAGCAATTATGAGAGAAATAAAAGCCTTGCCAGGATTCGACATTGGCGGCCACAATCTTAACAATATCAGATACGTAGATGACACGGTGCTGATAGCAGGCATGGAAAGGAAAATGCAGGACCTTCTACAGAAATTAGCAAAAGAAAGCGAAAAGAAAGGACCTCAAGAAAACTGAATGTATGGTCATCAGCATAAAGAGGAGACCAATATGCCAACTGCAAGTCGGAGAATCTAAAATAAAATAAGTAAAAACATTCAGATACCTCGTAATTATTCGACAGATGATGGAAAGTGAGACATGGAGATCCAAAGACGCATTGGCATGGCCAAAGACGTATTTCAGAAGCTACCCAGAGTACTGAAAGACAAGAAAATCTTATTAGAAACAAAGAAAAAAGTGCTGGATTGCTATGTGATATCCGTCCTTCTACATGAAAGTGAATGCTGGACGATATCATTAAGGATGAAGGAAAGGCTTGGGGCAGCAGAAATGTGGTTTTACAGAAGGATGCTGAGGATACCATGGAGAGGGCAGGTGTGCAACGATGAGGTGTTGGAAAGGATGCAAACTAGAAGAAAATATCAGGAAGGAACAAATGAGGTTCCTGTGACACGTAATGAGGAAGGAGGGCCTGGAGAACTTAATACTCACAGGTTGGATATCTGGAATGAGAGACAGGGGAAAGCAGCGCAAGAGGTGCATTTTAGGTCTGAGCAAATGGTTGACGAAGCGGTACTTAGAAGTGATACCAAGAGAAAAACTAATGAGAGCGACTAGCGACAGAGCCGAGTGGAGGTCCATGATCGCCTACGTCCTGAAGGGACACGGCACAGAAGAAGAAGAAGAGGTTCCAAAAGTAGATGGACAGTAAACGATAACATTTATTTTGAAGTTACATATAGAATTATATTTCCTTTCTGTTTTTGTTTTTTAATCATTTCACCCCGAGCAAGGCGGAAACGCCACTGATGTGCAGGGGGTTACATAAATGTAAAAAGATTAATTAGAAAAGAGTGAGGAGTACAAACTAGTTAGAAAGGAACAATAGAAAGCTGAGAAAGAAGGTGCGATGACAGATACATAGGTGGAGAGAAAGGGAAGGTTATACAGGGGAGGGGAGAGAGCTAGAGTCCAGTGGTTAGTAGATGAGTATTGACTTTGCATTTAAATTTCTGGAGGTTGTAACCGTCAGGAAAGCAAGAATACGGGAGCGAGTTCCACAGGCGGGAAGTGCGAGAGAAGAAGCTGCAGGAGTAGAATTGTCGTCTGCATTTGGCTAACCTGACTGTGAATGGGTGGGACCCAGTTGCCAGTCTGGTTGCACGGGTAAACACCTGTTGAGGAGGCATCAGTGGCTTAAGTTCGTCCGAGCAGAAGCCATGAAAGTATTTATAGAAGAGACAGAGGGAGGCCACATTTCGACGGTGGGGAAGTGGCTGCAGTCGAGTCGCCAGATCAGTACCTATCACATTACAGACTCTCCTTTGGAGCTTGTCAAGAACACTGAGGAGAACGGCAGGGGCACCTGACCATAAATGGCAGCAGTCCTAATGTAATTTTACATTGAAAAGTAAATTAAATTTTACACAAATATCATTTCCACATGTTTAATATCACCTTATTAATGATAGACTTATCACTTGGAAATACTTTATTTATTCACCAAGAGACTTAAATGTCTTACTTTATTGTTATGGCATATGTGTGTGTGTGTGTGTGTGTGTGTGTGTGTGTGTGTGTGTGTGTGTGTGTGTGTGTGTGTGTGCTATATATGACTATCCAAGAACAGGAGTCAAACCGGAATTTGAAAACCTGCTTTTGATAACCGCCTTTTGAACACCGGAAATTGGATACACAAATTAGTTGTACAAGTCTTTTTTTTTTTTTTAAATCATTTCACCCCAAGCAAGGCATTCCACTGCCACTATTGCGCTTGGGGCTACATAGGGGGAGATAAATAGGAAGAGTGGTTAGATATAGGAAATGTCAGAAGGTGGGGGTGATAGATAGTTGGGTAGGTGGGAAGAGTGTTTGAAAGAATGGAAGTTAGTTTGTTAGGAGGTGTCTATTGACCTTACATTTAAACTCCTGGAGATTGTAGCCGTCGGGGAAGCAATCATGTGGAAGGGAATTCCACAGTCGGGAAGTGCAAGAAAAGAAGCTGTTGGAGTAGAAGTTGCGGTTGCATTTTATCGGTTTCACTGTAAAAGGTTGGGACCTAGTTGCTAATCTAGTATCTCGTGCAAATTCGAACCTAGCAGAAGCCGTGAAAGTATTTATAGAAGAGACACAGGGAAGCCACGTCGCGCCTGTGAGTGAGAGTCTGCAGCCGGTCTGCTAAGTCGGTATCGATCACATTACAGACCCTCCGCTGTACCTTGTCTAGAAGCCCAAGGAGAATAGCAGGGGCACCCGACCAGATATGGCAACAGTATTCAATGTACGGGCGGATGGTAGATTTATAAATGTGCAGGATAGATTCAGACGGAAAAAACCTCCGGGCCCTGCACAGAGAACCGATTTTCAAAGCAGCGGATTTAGCAATGGATTCCATATAGTCATTCCACTTGAGGTCCGCTGAAAGTGTGAGACCAAGGAGGCGTAGTGTTTTACTCTCTGGGAGGCAAGCCTGGTCCACTGTCTTTGGTCTGGTAGTGACACACCGATGCTTTACTGTGTCACCAGCAGGGACAAAATATCTCAATAATCGAATGTTTTCTCATTACAGTCCATCAATGGACTCCTGATGATGGCCAGAAGGTACTTAATCGAAACGTTGTGTCGAAAATATCATACAAGATGAGAGCAATGGTTCGAAATAATACAAGAATGTTTTTCATTCTATTTCTTTACGTTAAAGGCAGTGCCATTTTTCAAATGCCGGCTTTTAAATTCCGGTTTTTAAATGCCGGTTTTCAAATGCCGGTTTTCAAATGCCGGTTTTCAAATGTCAGTTTTCAAAAGACGGTTTTCAAAAGCCGGTTTTCAAATGCCGGTTTTTAAATGCCGGTTTTCAAATGCCGGTTTTCAAATGCCGGTTTTCAAATGCCGGTTTTCAAATGTCAGTTTTCAAAAGCCGGTTTTCAAATGCCGGTTTTCAAATGCCGGTTTTCAAATGTCAGTTTTCAAAAGCCGGTTTTCAAATGCCGGTTTTCAAATGCCGGTTTTCAAATGTCAGTTTTCAAAAGCCGGTTTTTTATATGCCGGTTTTCAAATGCCTGTTTTCAAATGTCAGTTTTCAAAAAACGGTTTTCAAACTTTTTCTGTAAATTTTATTAAATGTTGTAAAGAAAATGCATATCTATTTTAAACTTCTTTCAAGAATGGCGAAGCTCGAACTGTTGCCATGGATATTTGCAAAGCGTTTAACATCGTCTGGCATGCTGGCCTTCTACGCAAGCTGCTGAGCTATGGTATAACTGGACAATTGTTTGGCCTAATCCAATCATTCCTCTCAAATAACACAATGAAAGTAGTATTGAACGGACATGCCTTCCAAAACTACCATACGAACGCAGGTGTCCCTTAAAGCTCTATTTTAGGTTCTACGCTTTTTCTGATCTACATTAACGATCTCCTTGAAGTAATAACATCCCAAGTAGGCATGTACGCTGACGACACCACCGTTTACTCTCGCCTCGATCAAAAATCTGCTGAGGTGGACAAAGCGAGATTCGCTGCCGAGCTTGAGAAGGACCTCCAATCCGTGGTGGACTGGTGTAAGAAATGGCACGTAAATTTTAATGCTTCCCGAACGAAGCTGCTATCTATCAACCATCATAGACAATCGCTCCAAATCCCTCCCCCCCCCCATATCATGATTCAGGCTAGCCTCCCCGAGAGAAAAACACTACGCCTCCTTGGCTTCACACTCTCAGTAGACTTCAAGTGGAATTACATTATCGAATCCATTGCTAAATCCGCTGTTAAGAAGGTCGGTTCACTGTGCAGGACCAGGAAGTTTTTCCCGTCTGAGTCCAAAATCCAACTGAGAATCTGTAATGTGATCTATACCGACTTGGTAGCTCGGCTGCAGCTGCTATCTCACCGGCGTGACGTGGCTTTCCTGTGCCTCTTCTATAAATACTTTCACGGCTTCTGCTCCACTGAACTTAGATCAGTGGTGCCCTCTAGGTATGAATTTACACGAGCTACTAGATTAGCAAGTAGGTCCCACCATTTTACAGTGAAACCGGTAACATTTAACCGCAATTTCTACTCTAAAAGATTTTTTCACGCACTTCCCGCCTGTGGAATCCCCTTCCATATACTTGTTTCCCAGACGGCTACAATCTCCAGGAGTTTAAATATAAGGTCAATAGACATCTCCTATCTCACGAACTCGCATCCATTCTCTCAAGCTCTTTTTCCATCTACTCTACCCCCATTCTTGGTATTCTCATTCGTCTATTACCCTCCTCCTGATATTTCCTATGACTAACCCCTCTTTCTCATCACGTTCCCTATGTACCCCACTGCGCAACAGTAGTAGTAGAATGCCTTACTTGGGGTGAAATGATTAAAAAAAATCAAATGGCAAAAATTTAAAGAAAATAAGAAAAAAAAGAAAATGTCAGGAAAATTTAAGAGGGTATAAAGTGAAAAGGAAAAATAATCACGACATTCTACACGTACGAACATACGCTAAGAGGTGCGCATGGGCAAACGCACGTACGCACTCATAAACTTTGAGAAAAAAAAACTTTCACCAATAAAAAGAAAAAATCGAGAAGCAGTATTTTGCTGATGCCCACTGACGAGTTGACAGAGTAAGGTCTCGGTAATCCCAAAAGCGAAGGCCAACCATGGCGTTAAGGACGAAGAAAGATCAGACAGAACTCGATCAACCCGTGAAGCCCCCAACGACGGAATTAGAAAAATTATATTAATTATTAATATTATTAATATTAAAATTGATCAAGGTAAAGGGCTCGATGTAAATACGGTTTAATTTTTTACTTTTGATTCTTACAGAAGTAATGTAAAGTTTTCTAAGATCGAGTCATGAATCTCTGTATCTGTTTTTCCCCTTTAATACGTCATGCTGACAAATTTAAGTATTTTTTTAATCCCAGCCCCCTTTTTAACTTCCTGTGTATGGATATGTTTTGGGGCTTCTTCCGGTGTAAAAACTGTGTAACATATTTGAATTAATATAGTTTTTGTTTTCGCCTGTTGCTGATGAAGCGATAATTTCCTCGCTGAAATGGCCATTCAACGAGATTAAATTTCAAAATTTTTTAATTTAAATTTCGAAATTTTTCATTTACTTTATATGACAGACATAATCTCGCTGCTGACTTTGAACGGGATCTACACTCTGTGGTGAATTGGGGCAAGAAGTAGCTTGTCAACTTCAATGCGTCTAAGACCAAGCTGTTGTCTGTCAACCATCACAGGCAACCTCTCCTGCCTCCCATAAGCATGGACCAAGCGATTGTCCCTGAGAGCAACACACTATGCCTCCTCAGCCTTACCCTCTCCTCAGACCTCAAATGGAACCACTATATTGATTCCATAGCTAAATCGACTGCTAAGAAAGTTGAGTCACTATGCCGATCCAGGATGTTTTTTCCGCCTGAATCCATCCTGCATATATACAAGTCAACCATCCGTCCGTGCCTGGAGTACTGCTGCCATTTATGGTCAGGCGCCCCTGACGTTCTCCTCAGTGTTCTCGACAGGCTCCAAAGGAGAGTCTGCAATGTGATAGGTACTGATCTGGCGGCTCGACTGCAGCCACTTCCCCACCGTCGAAATGTGGCCTCCCTCTGTCTCTTCTATAAATACTTTCATGGCTTCTGCTCGGACGAACTTAAGCCACTGATGCCTCCTCAACAGGTGTTTACTCGTGCAACCAGACTGGCAACTGGGTCCCACCCATTCACAGTCAGGTTAGCCAAATGCAGACGACAATTCTACTCCTGCAGCTTCTCTTGCACTTCCCGCTTGTGGAACTCGCTCCCGTATTCTTGCTTTCCTGACGGCTACAACCTCCAGAAATTTAAATGCAAAGTCAATACTCATCTATTAACCACTGGACTCTAGCTCTCTCTCCTCACCCCCGTATATCCTTCTCTTTCTCTCCACCTATGTATCTGTCATCGCACCTGCATTCTCAGCTTTCTATTGTTCCTTTCTAACTAGCTTGTATTCCTCACTTTTTTCTTATTAATCTTTTTACAGTTATGTAGCCCCCCCCCCTGTTCATCAGTGGCTTTTCTGCCTTGCGTGGGGTGAAATGATTAAAAAAAAAACATAAGTCGACGATTCTACCTCTAAGATATCAGCGAAGCAGATTTTAGCGTTTTATATACACAGTGTTTTCACATGCTAGTGGCCGAGAGTGTTTACATCCATTACTGAATGAGCGATGCGTTACAATTACAAACGGTGAGTAGCTACTGTTTTTTAAGTTTACCATTACTCCAGAGTGCGCAATCGGCGGGCGAATATATATATATATATATATATATATATATATATATATATATATATATATATATTTAAATATATATAATATTCTGTAATATTTGTCTGTAATATTTTTTTAAAAATTTTGCTTTCTTTTCTTTTTCTTTCCCCCCCCTTCCTTCCTTTATCTCTCTTATCTCCCACCTTTTTTCCGTGTTGCTTAACCTTACGATGATTTAACACGGCTGTCTGTTAATTTTTAGTTACAATTCTCTTTCCTTCTTTTGCGAACCCAGACGATTTCAATTTTTTCTTTTCTTGTTTATTTGATATTATTTTATTTTATCTTTTTCTTTTCCTTTATTTTTCCTTTTTATTTTCTTTTTTAATTTCTTTGCAAATCTATTTAAAAAAAAAAGTAGACTAATTTTTCTCCAGTTTCTGAAAGGATTTTTCTGTTGCTGAGGTTATGTGTTATCCCCCGTGGGGATCTTCATATCGAAATGGCCATTCAACATCATTGAATTAATCCTTTTTTAATTTATATTTGCTCTGTAACATTTTATTACATGGAGCTCTCTTCCTGTATCATTTTTTAATATTAAAATAAAATTTTTAATATTAATTAGGATCGGGTTTTTGGAATTTACCTTACTGCTTTTTTCCCTTGTATCTGAATTAATATATATATATATATATATATATATATATATATATATATATATATATAGGACACCTTGTGTATCTTTCTCATTTCATTTTGTGGGTTCAATACCAGAATACCAGGCTACAGCAGTAGTAAACAAGTAACTTACAGGGTTAGAGGGAGATAATTCATGACTTCCAAAATGAGGCACAACTAAGCAAGGGCTGAGAATGATATACCCCATTGATTGCAATAAAGGGTTCGGTTCGAAATTCCTAGCACCTGAAGAAGGCCAGAGCGTACAACGGCCGAAACGTCGTCCAAATGGCAACAAAGATGAGGACAATAGTCCGAATAATGTAAATACTGTATTTCCCATTAAAATCGAAAAATTGTGGCGAAACTTGGGAATTGTTTATTATCGGGAGTGATCGCGGATAGATGAAACTTGTAATAAGCGAAACCGCGGGTCAGGGAAACTAATGTAATTGTTTTGTGAAATCTTGGTATTTTTTGCTTTTAAGTTTTTTTTGGTAATAAAAATCGGAATTTTATGACCTTTCCTTTCTGCGATTCTTATTTTCTTCCCGTTTTTCTGTAATTGTTATAAGATCATTTATATTTAAGTTTTAAAACTCCGTAACAATTGCAATCTAATGAACACGAAAGTCACAGTTTTTCTTAACAATAATTTAGAATTTGAATTGCGCGGGAATTATTTATTTATTTATTTATTTATTTATTTATTATATTAGAATTTCTGATTTTTTCATGTATGTTTAATTTCTGTCGAACTATTTTTGTTTTTACCGATTTTGCTTTTTAAACGTTTCATATGTATCTTCAGGGTAACAGTTGCTTTGAGATATTTAGTTTCTGAATAGATCTAATTATGAACATAAAAGAAGTCCTTGTTTTTTCACATTTTCAAATTTTAAACGAACAAGAAAACAAAGAAAAACTTCTTTTTTTTTAGCTGCTGTTTGATGTTTGTAATTCTTAAACTAAATTACACGAATAAGATGAAAAAAAATGGATCTTCTACATCCGATTGGCAATATTTTTTTACGTTCACGATAAGCAAGTATTAACAAGACTGATGTGGAAGAAAGAAAGGATGCTCTTAGTGAGCTGTTATGCGACGTATACTAGGTTGAGTCAAAATTTCCGCTTTTGTTTATCAACGTTCTTCTTCTTTGTCCCTTGTCCCCTCAGGTCGTAAGCGATAATGGCTTTCCACGTCTCCCTATCCCTGGTGGCTCTTAGCACGCTTCCTCTTGTAACACCACGCAACCCCCGTTCTGTCACCCACCTGCTCAGGCCCTTCAAATATGTTATCCGCTGCTTTCCCTGTCTCTTTTTTCCCTTTTTTTTTCTGTTAGTATCAGGTTCTCTAAGCCTACCTTCCTCATTGCATGTCCCAGGAACTTTAGCTGTCTCTTCCTGATGTTCAGTATTAATTGTCTTTTCGTTTCCATCCTTTCCAAAACTTCATCATTGCTCACATGCTCGATCCATGACATTCGCAGAAATCTTGTTGGCATTAAATAAGCCATTGATGTTGATACACCATAAAAGGAAATAAACTATAAACTAAACCAAGTCAAACTACATTACTCTTTGATTTTCAGCTAAATTGCAGTTTGAAATTTCCGTACTTGATTCCATTGGTAGCCGAATCAGTAAAGCAGCTGTCACGCTAAAACACGCTTTGCAAGCAAAAAGGTGTTCCCAGCTCGCGTCTTGTCAAAAACATATTCTTTATTTTGGATCTGCGCTGACGGTTGTTGAATCATGGTATGAGAATATGGGGGGGGGGGGGAAGCAATGTAAACTAATATGATTTAAATCAGTTAATTGCCATACGTGATACGCGCTTGGGCGATCATGTCTCGAAAGAGACAAGACAGACTGGGCAGAATATTTTCCCTCAGTAAGTTGCCATTACTTTCTGCAGTAGACTGGTTGCTAACCAAGGCTACAGAACCCAATCTATCCTACTATTTAACCCATAACTGAAGAGAGAAACGACGGTTCATATTATATTATTTACATCAACAAATACTTAGTGGGGGATAAGTTTATTACTTCATAACAATGGAAAAGAGACCCCCACTTTATGCTCAGTAGAAGCTTTACTTATGCTTCCTAGTATTATATTCATTCAGTCAGTTAAGTACCTTACTTGATATACGCTCGGAAAGAGATATGACTGAGTGGGTAGAAGATTTTCCTGCAGTAGGTTGCCATTACTTTCTGTGATAAACTTGTTGCCAACCAAGGCTACAGAATCCAATCTATTCTGCTATTTAACCTATAGCTGGAGGGAGGAGTGACAGATTCATACCTTTCCTAGGGGTATTTGCGCGTAAGTGAAAGCAACGAATTCAACTGGAATTCGAACTCGGCTCTTCGATTTATTGTTCCGATTTAAATACCCGTTAAAAAGAAAAAGTAACATTTGAGAATATTTTACCTAAGATAATATTAATTGCGTTTTGACTGCCGACTTTTAAGGAGAAATCTATAGTGCTTGATCAATCCAACGCATGCGCACTCGACATCTTTATTGCCCGCGAACTGTGAAGCGCCATTTTTAATTGTATTTTTCATGCATCTACGTTGGAGAAACAATGCGAGATCTCAACGCGCCACCTGAGCCACTTACAGAAGTTGCTTTTCTCGGAATTATCTGACGTTTCTTTCTTTCTTTCTTTTTTAATCGTGATTACTCCAAGCAAGGGAGTAAAGCCGCTAAGTTACAATGGATTACTGGGTGTTAAAGAATCAGAAAACAGAAACAGAAGAAGGAAATTACAGGAAAGTAAATGAAACTCACCTGAAGCGAGCTGAATGTGTAACGCTCCTCATGCCAATAACATTTCCACCGAGCTTCTCTACGGCATATGATTTCATTTAATTTATTGTGTTCCTCTCGAATTTATATTTAAATTTGGGGTCATCAGGAGAGAATGTGCACCAATTCGGGGCCTTCCACTCAACAGAAACATTACTAAGGAGCGAGAACAATGGAAGTGTAATCAAGAAAACAGCAGATAATTATTTTCTTCTGATTATTATTCAGTTAGTCATGGGCCAGACGTGATACACGTTTAAGCGATCATGTCTCTTTCGGGATATGACAGATTAGGCAGAATGTTTCTCCGCAGTATGTTACAATTTCATTCTGAGGTAGACCGGTTGCTAACCAATGCTATAGAACCCACTCTGTCCTGATATTTAACCCATAGCGGGAGAGGGGGAAATAAAGTAATGTCAGTCATGTACCATACGAGATACACGGTTTGGAGAGCATGTCTCTTTCGAGACATGACTGACTAGGCAGAAAATTTTCCAGCAGTAGATTGCCATTTCTTTCTGCAGTCGACCGATTACCAACCAAGGCTATAGAACCCAATCTGTTCTGCTATTTAAATCCACAGCGGGTGGGAAGCGATGGGTTTATATATTTCCTAAAGGTATTTGTCCGTAAGTGAATGCAACAAATTCAACTGGAATTCGAACTCTGCTCTCTGATTTCTCGCTCCACTGCACCACAACGCACAATCTTAGTACAGCTATTTACTCCATAAAGTCTAGGTACCATAACGAAGAGATCATCCGAACAGCTATGAAAGTTTTATAAAAAGACCCACGAAAGCCATTGTAACCGAGATATCAGTTTAGTACCAATAATATTACTGATTCTTCCTCAAGAATCGTCAAAATATGGAGCATATGTAGCAGCAATATTCGAAGTGTTGGCGATTATTCTAAACGTGGAATATCTAAGATAAATTCTGGAGAGTAAATTTGTCTAACACGACACGGAGAACGAACATTTTTAGCAGCTAACCAAGCAATGGATTTATACTTCATGCTATAAGCTGCAAGAAAACCGAATGCATGGTCATCAGCAAAAAGAGCAGCCCGAAGTCCCAAATACAGGTGGGGGGGTGTTAAAATCAAGCAGGTACGAAAATTCAAAGATCTGGTAAGTGTTCTAACTGAAAACGGAAAGTGCGTCACAGAGATCCAAAGGCGAATTGGCATGGTGAAAGACGCGTTCCAGAAGCTGAGTAAAGTATTAAGACACAGGAAACTTTTACTAGAAACAAAGAAGAGAGTACTAGATTGCTATGTGATGTCAGTTCTTTAATATGGCACTGAATGTTGGACAATATCAACAAAGATGAAGGGAAAACTTGAAGCAGCTGAAATGTGTTTCTACAGAAGGATGCTGCGGATATCGTGGACCGAGCATGTGAGCAATGACGAGGTATTGGAAAGAATGGAAATGAAAAGGAAATTAATATTGAGCATCAGGAAGAGACAACTGAAGTTCCTGTAATTAACTGCAGAATGACGGACTGCGCATGTGATCGAATTTTGACAGATTTTTCTTCATTTACTGATACTTCCGGCGATGTACTTCCGGAAATTAAAGTAATGCGCTATTGTATTTCTACACTTGTTACTCTAAGAACAGGAAGAACATCGCCGGAAGTTTTAGTAATGGAAGAAAATCGACCAAAATTCCAAACAAAATTTCTGCCTACGTAGAACGTCATTCTGCAGTTAATTACATGAATTCGTGAGAGTTACGGGAGAGAAAAAGTCCGAGATATAGTTCGTTCTTTTTATGGACTTTCAAAGCAAAAAAGGTAAGTTTCTTCAATAACTAATTGTTGATTTGAGTTCAGCATATACATTTGCACAGAAATAATGCTATTTTGGATAAATTTGAAGGGGGGAAAAGCCGTCGGTACCTAAAACGAAAATTTACCGAAATAGTAGAAAGGATGAGAAGAAGAAGAAATAAAAGGATAAAAAAAGAAAGAAGAAGAAGAAGAAGAAGAATTTCACGACTTCAAAATAATGCCATATTTAATTTTCAGTCCATTTTGCTGGTGATTTTTTTTATTATTATCGTTATTTTTTTTGTTTTTTTAGTTTTTTTTTATTTTTTATTCCTTGTTTTATTTTCATTTCTGTAGACGATTCACCAGTTGCTTTTTGACAAGAAGCGTAATTGCCTGAACAAGTCGAGAGAGAAATAAATAAATAAATAAATAAAAGCAAACTCAGAAAGAATCATCTGCGATGACTTAACTCGCGTAGCATTAATTAGAATTTGAGAGAAAGAATTAAATATCAACCAAACGAACTTTAAAACGCATTTGCTGCGGGCTTATTTTCAGTCGAACTTAAGGTCGCGTTATCTCTGTCCTCTTGCCCTCACTGACTGGAAATTACAAATATTAAATCATATTAAACAGATGCCAAAGTCCCCAAGACTATATTTTACATAATATTAGAGAAATTGTTTTTATAATTTTATCATCTCTGTATTGCTGTGTTTAAAGTTTAGCTTGTATATTGCTGAAATAGGTTAAGACTAATATGTTCAGTAGAGGCACGGAAAAAAAAGGTTCAATGACATTTGACAGACAAATGAACACTATACCTTCAGCCTCTATCAAGGATTATTTTATTGTTACTTTAATTGGATGTATGGATATTTCAATGCATGTATCTAGATGCGTGAGTAGCTACTGTTTTTAAAGTCTACCATTTTCTCCATAGTGCTCAAACATTATAGGATGTGCGTTGTGTGCAGTGGATATTGGCTCAGGACTAGAAATCGGGTAGCCGAGTTCGAATTCCAGTTGAATTCCTTGCATTCACTTACGCGCAAATACCCTTGGGAAAGGTATTTATCCGTCTCTTCCTTCCACTTATGGGTTAAATAACAAGACAGATTGGGTTCTGTAGTCTTGGCTGGCAACCAGTCTACCGCAGTAAATAATGGCAACCTACTGCGGAATAATCTTCTGCCCAGTCAGTCATGTCTCTTTCGAGACATGATCGCCCAAGCGTGTATCATGTATGGCACTTAACTGATTGATTGAATATAATAGTTGGAAACATGTTTAAGACTTTTACTTAACATAAAGTGGGGGATCAGTTTTATATTGTTATGAAGTAATATACTGATCTCCCATTAATTACTACTTAATAATATAATACATCTCTTTTTCCTCTAACTATTAGTAAAAATAACAGGACAGATTGAGTTCTATAGTCTTGGCTGGCAACCAGTCTACCGCAGTAAATAATGGCAACCTACTGCGGAATAATCTTCTGCCCAGTCTCTTTCAAGACATGATCGCCCAAGCGTGTATCATATATGACACTTAGTTGGAAACATCATTAAGTCTTTTACTGTGCATAAAGTGGGAGATCAGTTTTATATTGTTATGAAGTAATAAACTGATCTCCCACTAATTAATACAGAACCCAATCTGTCTTGTTATATAATACATCTCTTCTTCCTCTGGCGATTAGTCAAATAACAGGACAGATTGGGTTCTATAGTCTTGGTCGGCAACCAATCTACCGCAGAAAGCAATGGCATAATAATCTTCTGCCCAGTCAGACATGATCGCCCAAGCGTGTATTACATATGGAACTTAGCTGACTGATCTAGAGTTATAGTAACGTTTTATTTTCGAGAATGATTATAAGAACATAAGAAAAGTTAAATAAAAAAGCTTAGACGTAGTACCTTGAATTCATTTTATACGAAACATCCAAACAAGACGGATTGCTGTCCAAAATACAATATATTCCACCCATGTCTATTGAACAGGTTAAGAGGCTCATCCCTTGTTCCCTGTTTAGGATATGGTTTCCGGCTTTCTCTTTTCCGATCTTTTCACTATTACGTATCCCCCTGCACATCAGTGGCGTTACCGCCTTGCTCGGGGTGATACGATTAAAATATATATATATATATATATATATATATATATATATGTATATATATATATATATAATGTAATAAAGTTATCGAACACGTAGGTTTTTTTACCTACTGTTCATGCATTTACTTTTATAAAGAGTGCTCGATACAACGTAGAGCTTTATACTGCAACTCGCTTAACGACATCTGCCCTTTATGCTTAAACGAAAAGCTACACATTCTAAAATACCCCAACAATACCGAACTACTAGAGACGAATTAGCAGTATGATGTAAGCATCGCAAATATTTCTCGTTAAAATTTAAATAACCCAAAAATACCTCATCCACACGAAACAATTCCACCCCACAAAAGTAACAAATACACATAATCAATCCTCAAAATAAAAAAGTACAAATAGCGTATAAATAACAAAAAAGAAAAATCTCACACAACATTAACAGCAATTCTATCCACCTATAAATAGTAGTAAAATAAAAATTATCGACACTTCCTTAAAAAAAACCATATACCCCAATATAAGAATTACCCAAACTAAACGAAAAAGTTACCTGTCCACAACTAAGCTACCCCACACCCTTCTCCTAACCCAAAGCGGTATCTCTATGACTACATACTGACGACTAGATCATACTAAACTCACATCTCACATTCACTTATATCGTTTTCATTAACAGCGGCGCCACTCCAATCACACATAGATAGCAGTTAAATAAATAAAAAATGTGTACCCTTCCTTAAAAAAACCCATAAATCCCAATATAAGAACTACCCAGACAAAATGAATAAGGAACCTGTCTTAAACTAAACTACCTCACCTAATCCAAGGCTAAATCTGTAGGGCTACAATACGGCCGACTAAATCAGACTAAACTCCCACCCCACATTCACTTAAACATCATATCACCATAAATAAAGCGTTTTCACCATTTAATTTTCATGTCAACTTATCACCCGATGAGAAGCACACGTAGCAGCTTCGAAATGCGAAAATTTTTTGTGTAGTGATACTATGAATTTATAAACCATTGTAACAACCATTACAATATATATATATAATCATTCGCAGGCATTTCTGTTTTGCTGTACCTTGGCTCATCAGTACGGTTAAGCATCCGATTGCTTCTAGCCAAGATTTAAACCCAACCGAATTGACATAAGTCGGCGATTCTACCTCTAGGCGCTCAGTAAAGAAGACGGATTTTATCGTGTTATCGTCCTACTGGCGAGTGTTGATATCGTGTCAACACTCGCCAGTAGGACCAGACTTTTCGAATTCATTGTTGAATGAACGATGCGTCGATGCTTGAGTAGCTACTGTTTTTCAAGTCTACCTTTTCTCCATAGTGCTCAATCATGCAAGACCTTAAATGGTGTATAAAAAATCTCTTACAGAACTTTGAGGGAAGCTTCCTCATATCAAAATAAGACAAATATGCATATGAATATATATTGGCAAATACTTCGTTTTTGAGTTTGAAAACATATTACGGCAGATGGCGCTTCGTTGCCATGTAGACAAGGTTACATATAAGGCTTTTGATAAACAGCAACAAAGGTTAAATGACTCAGCTGCCTTCGGTCTGGAGAGCCAGCCTGATAGAGCCGTGTAGTCTCGCGTCTATTACCGTTAGTGCGGCCGTATGTAAAAATCATGTTTGCCTGCTCACGATAGGAATATCCTGTCATTGTTAAACTGGGCATTTTTCAGTTAACTTAGTCGTCTGTATTCAAGATTTAACATGTATTAAACTCTGAATATAGATTATGGATCAAGATATTGTACATAGGGTGGACAAATGCAAGGGCTGTTCCTTAGCAGCTAAGCCATCTCCAATCACTCATAAGCCATGGCCTAAGACAGATCGACCGTGGTCGAGAATCCATGCAGATTTCGCAGGTCCATTAGAGGGCTTCTCTTACTTGATTGTAGTAGACAGCTATAGCAAATAGCCAGAAGTATTTCCTTATAGAAAACCTACTTCTGAGACGACAATAAATTGCTTCCACGAGCTGTTTCCTCGCTTTGGAGTGGTGGATTGTCTAGTCACCATTAATGTGACACAATTAACATCTTCAAGGAAACCTTTCAGGTGGAACACATCAAATCTCCACTATATCACCCAAGGTCAAACAGGCAAGCAGAGAGGTTTGTAGATACACTGAAAAGAGCGCTAAGGAATGTTTTATGGCGTACCAACGGAAAAGGCATTACAATAATCCTTGCAAGTGTATAGAATAACACCGAACAGTACAGCGCAGTCGGCACTATCGCCGGTGGAACTAATGTCCGCTCGAAAATTTAGATCGGTATTCGACAACTTACTGCCGGAAACGCCACTGATGTGCAAGGGGCTACATAAATGTAAAAAGATTAATTAGAAAAGAGTGAGGAGTACAAACTAGTTAGAAAGGAGCGATAGAAAGCTGAGAAAGCAGGTGCGATGACAGATACTGTTAGGGCGCCGCTCCTATTTGACTACAAATGGACTGTTCCCATTGCTATATATAGCAATGGTGGATTCTCTCCAGGGAGTCGTAGACAGTCACTAGACTGACGATTCTACGACACTGTCAGCTCTCTGCCTTCGCGTAGAGGGCTCTCTCTGCTTCCGAGCAGAGAGCAATAAGCCAGTCGTGGTTCCGCCGAAGGGTAGAACCACGATTGGGGAAAAATAGACAGACATTTTTTGGCCCGGCTATATGGCCGGGAATACCCACTACAAAATGACCATGTGTCACATCCAGCCTACGTGGGAAGGCTAGTAAATACAGTCGTAGAGAGTCACTAGACTGACGACTCTACGACACTGTCAGCTCTCTGCCTTCGCGTAGAAGGCGCTCTCTGCTTCCGAACAGAGAGCAATAACCCAGTCGTGGTTCCGCCGAAGGGTAGAACCACGATTGGGGAAAAATAGACAGACATTTTTTGGCCCGGCTATATGGCCAGGAATACCCACTACAAAATGACCATGTGTCACATCCAGCCTACGTGGGAAGGCTAGTAAATACAGTCGTAGAGAGTCACTAGACTGATGACTCTACGACACTGTCAGCACTCTGCCTTCGCGTAGAGGGCGCTCTCTGCTTCCGAGCAGAGAGCAATAAGCCAGTCGTGGTTCCGCCGAAGGGTAGAACCACGATAGGGGAAAAATAGACAGACATTTTTTGGTCCGGCTATATGGCCGGGAATACCCACTACATAATGACCATGTGTCACATCCAGCCTACGTGTGAAGGCTAGTAAATACAGTCGTAGAGAGTCACTAGACTGACGGCTCTACGACACTGTCAGCTCTCTGCCTTCGAGTAGAGGGCGCGCTCTCTGCTTCCGAGCAGAGAGCAATAAGCCAGTCGTGGTTCCGCCGAAGGGTAGAACCACGATTGGGGAAAAATAGACAGACATTTTTGGCCCGGCTATATTGCCGGGAATGCCAACTATAAAATGACCATGTGTCACATCCAGCCTATGTGGGAAGGCTAGTAAATACAGTCGAACAGAGTAACTAGACTGACGACTCTACGACACTGTCAGCTCTCGCCTTCGCGTAGGGCGCTCTCTGCTTCCAGGCGGGAGCAATAAACAATCGTGGGACCGCCGAAGGGTAGAACCACGATTGAAAGAAAAAATGAACAGACATTTTTTGGCCCGGCTATATGGCCGGGAATACTTACCTACCGGGCGGAGCATGTATGCATCCAGCCTACGTGGGAAGGCTAGTAAATACAGTCGTAGAGAGTCACTAGACTGACGACTCTACGACACTATCGACGCTGCCTTCGAGTAGAGGCGCGCTCTCTGCTTCCGAGCAGAGAGCAATAACCCAGTCGTGGTTCCGCCGAAGGGGTAGAACCACGATTGGGGAAAAATAATTGGGGCATTTTTTGGCCCGGCTATATGGCCGGGAATACACACAAAATGACCATGTGTCACATCCAGCCTACGTGGGAAGGCTAGTAAATACAGTCGTAGAGAGTCACTAGACTGACGACTCTACGACACTGTCAGCACTCTGCCTTCGAGTAGAGGGCGCGCTCTCTGCTTCCGAGCGAGCAATAGCCCAGTCGTGGTTCCGCCGAAGGGTAGAACCACGATTGGGGAAATAGACAGACATTTTTTGGCCCGGCTATGGCCGGGAATACCCACTACAAAATGACCATGTGTCACATCCAGCCTACGTGGGAAGGCTAGTAAATACAGTCGTAGAGAGTCACTAGACTGACGACTCTACGACACTGTCAACACTCTGCCTTCGCGTAGAGGGCGCTCTCTGCTTCCGAGCAGAGAGCAATAAGCCAGTCGTGGTTCCGCCGAAGGAGTAGGGGAACCACGATTGAAAAAAATAATGACATTTTTGGTCCGGCTATATGGCCGGGAATACCCCACTACATAATGACCATGTGTCATCGACCTACGTGGGAGGGCCTGATAAATACAGTCGTAGAGAGTCACTAGACTGACGACTCTACGACACTGTCAGCACTCTGCCTTCGAGTGAGGCGCTCTCTGCTTCCGAGCAGGAGCAATAACCCAGTCGTGGTTCCGCCGAAGGGTAGAACCACGATTGGGGAAAAATAGACAGACATTTTTTGGCCCGGCTATATGGCCGGGAATGCCCACTACAAAATGACCATGTGTCACATCCAGCCTACGTGGGAAGGCTAGTAAATACAGTCGTAGAGAGTCACTAGACTGACGACTCTACGACACTGTCAGCACTCTGCCTTCGAGTAGAGGGCGCGCTCTCTGCTTCCGAGCAGAGAGCAATAACCCAGTCGTGGTTCCGCCGAAGGAGTAGAACCACGATTGGGGAAAAATAGACAGACATTTTTTGGCCCGGCTATATGGCCGGGAATACCCACTACAAAATGACCATGTGTCACATCCAGCCTACGTGGGAAGGCTAGTAAATACAGTCGTGAGGGTCGCGAGACGGCGGCTTACGACACTGTCAGCACTCTGCGCTGGAGTAGAGGGCGCGCTCTCTGCTGGAGCAACGACAATAACCCGATCGTGGTTCCGCCGAAGGTGAACCACGATTGAGAAAATAGACAGACATTTTTTGGCCCGGCTATCGCAATAAGAATACCCGCCTACAAAGGCGGCCATGTGTCATCCAGCCTACGTGGAAGGCTAGTAAATACAGTCGTAGAGAGTCACTAGACTGACGACTCTACGACACTGTCAGCACTCTGCCTTCGCGTAGAGGGCGCTCTCTGCTTCCGAGCAGAGAGCAATAAGCCAGTCGTGGTTCCGCCGAAGGGGGTAGAACCACGATAGGGGAAAAATAGACAGACATTTTTTGGTCCGGCTATATGGCCGGGAATACCCACTACATAATGACCATGTGTCACATCCAGCCTACGTGGGAAGGCTAGTAAATATAGTTAATGAGAGTCACTAGACTGACGACTCTACATTTATATCAACTCTCTGCCTTCGAGTAGAGGGCGCGCTCTCTGCTTCCGAGCAGAGAGCAATAAGCCAGTCGTGGTTCCGCCGAAGGGTAGAACCACGATTGGGGAAAATAGACAGACATTTTTGGCCCGGCTATGTGCCGGGAATGCCAACTATAAAATGACCATATGTCACATCCAGCCTACGTGGGAAGGCTAGTAAATACAGTCGAACAGAGTAACTAGACTGACGACTCTACGACACTGTCAGCACTCTGCCTTCGCGTAGAGGCTCTAGCTGAGCAGAGAGCAATAAGCTCCAGTCGTGAAAGTTTCCGCCGAAGGTAGAACCACGGTTGGAGGGCATCGATGATTTTTGGCCCGGCTATATGGCCGGGAATACCCACTACAAAATGACCATGTGTCACATCCAGCCTACGTGGGAAGGCTAGTAAATACGGTCGTGAAAGTCACTAGACTGACGACTCTACGACACTGTCAGCACTCTGCCTTCGAGTAGAGGGCGCGCTCTCTGCTTCCGAGCAGAGAGCAATAACCCAGTCGTGGTTCCGCCGAAGGGTAGAGCCACGATTGAGAAAAATAGACAGACATTTTTGGCCCGGCTATATGGCCGGGAATACCCACTACAAAATGACCATGTGTCACATCCAGCCTACGTGGGAAGGCTAGTAAATACAGTCGTAGAGAGAGTCACTAGACTGACGACTCTACGACGCATGTCTGCCTTCGCGTAGAGGGCGCTCTCGCTGCGAAGCGAACCGTAAACCAGTCGTGGTTCCGCCGAAGGGTAGAACCACGATTGAGAAAAATAGACAGACATTTTTTGGTCCGGCTATATGGCCGGGAATACCCCACTACATAATGACCATGTGTCACATCCAGCCTACGTGGGAAGGCTAGTAAATACAGTCGTAGAGAGTCACTAGACTGACGACTCCCGACACTGTCAGCACTCTGCCTTCGCGTAGAGGGCGCTCTCTGCTTCCGAGCAGAGAGCAATAAGCCAGTCGTGGTTCCGCCGAGTGGGGCTCACGGTGGGGAAAAATAGACAGACATTTTTGGTCCGGCTATGTGGCCGGGAATACCCACTACATAATGACCATGTGTCACATCCAGCCTACGTGGGAGAGGCTAGTAAATACAGTCGTAGAGAGTCACTAGACTGACGACTCTACGACACTGTCAACTCTCTGCCTTCGAGTAGAGGGGGCGCGCTCTCTGCTTCCGAGCGAAACAACCATCGATGTTGTGGTTCCGCCGAAGGGTAGAACCACGATTGGGGGAAAATGAACCGAACATTTTGGCCCGGCTATATTGCCGGGAATGCCAACATAAAATGACCATGTGTCACATCCAGCCTACGTGGGAAGGCTAGTAAATACAGTCGAACAGAGTAACTAGACTGACGACTCTACGACACTGTCAGCTCTCTGCCTTCGCGTAGAGGGCGCTCTCTGCTGAGCAGAGAGCAATAAGCCAGTCGTGGTTCCGCCGAAGGGGTAGAACCACGATTGGAAAAATAGACAGGCATTTTTGGCCCGGCTATATGGCGGGAATACCCACTACAAAATGACCATGTGTCACATCCAGCCTACGTGGGAAGGCTAGTAAATACAGTCGTAGAGAGTCACTAGACTGACGACTCTACGACACTGTCAGCACTCTGCCTTCGAGTAGAGGGCGCGCTCTCTGCTTCCGAGCAGAGAGCAATAACAGTCGTGGTTCCGCCGAAGGGTAGAACCACGATTGGGGAAAAATAGACAGACATTTTTTGGCCCGGCTATATGGCCGGGAATACCCACTACAAAATGACCATGTGTCACACATCCAGCCTACGTGGAAGCTAGTAAATACAGTCGTAGAGAGTCACTAGACTGACGACTCTGGCATGTCAGCACTCTGCCTTCGCGTAGGGGGCGCTCTCTGCTTCCGAGCAGAGAGCAATAAGCCAGTCGTGGTTCCGCCGAAGGGTAGAACCACGATTGAGAAAAATAGACAGACATTTTTTGGTCCGGCTATGCACCGGCCGGGAATACCACTACATAATGACCATGTGTCACATCCAGCCTACGTGGGAAGGCTAGTAAATACAGTCGTGAGAGTCACTAGACTGACGACGACACTGTCAACACTCTGCCTTCGAGTAGAGGGCGCTCTCTGCTTCCGAGCAGAGCAATAACCCAGTTGTGGTTCCGCCGAAGGGTAGAACCACGATTGGGGAAAAATAGACAGACATTTTTTGGCCCGGCTATATGGCCAGGAATACCCACTACAAAATGACCATGTGTCACATCCAGCCTACGTGGGAAGGCTAGTAAATACAGTCGTAGAGAGTCACTAGACTGACGACTCTACGACACTGTCAGCACTCTGCCTTCGAGTAGAGGGCGCGCTCTCTGCTTCCGAGCAGAGAGCAATAAGCCAGTCGTGGTTCCGCCGAAGGGTAGAACCACGATTGGGGAAAAATAGACAGACATTTTTTGGCCCGGCTATATGGCCGGGAATACCCACTACAAAATGACCATGTGTCACATCCAGCCTACGTGGGAAGGCTAGTAAATACAGTCGTAGAGAGTCACTAGACTGACGACTCTACGACACTGTCAGCACTCTGCCTTCGCGTAGAAGGCGCTCTCTGCTTCCGAACAGAGAGCAATAACCCAGTCGTGGTTCCGCCGAAGGGTAGAAGCACGACTGGGGAATAATAGACAGACATTTTTTGGCCGGGCCATATAGCCCGGAAAGCCCAGATATAAACTGCCCATGTGTCATATGTTGCCCTTACTGGGAGGGACAGCTAAATAATGTCGTAGAGAGTCACTTGAGAGTCTCTAATGTGTTACTGAAGAGTCAGTGCGAGTCAGTGAAGAGTTAGTCACACTTCCGGTGGCGTACCGGAAGTAATCACGTATACACACGTCTTACGACGGATTGGACTCTTGTATCTTTTCTATTGTAAATATTACTAATCACTTCTGTACATACTAACCGTCTTTCCGCGGAATACAACTTATATTCTGATTCTGTTGTTGAGTTATTCATTTATACTTGGCGACATAACAGATACATAGGTGGAGAGAAAGGGAAGGTTATACGGGGGTGGAGAGAGAGCTAGAGTCCAGTGGTTAGTAGATGAGTATTGACTTTGCATTTACATTTCTGGAGGTTGTAGCCGTCAGGAAAGCAAGAATACGGGAGCGAGTTCCACAGGCGGGAAGTGCGAGAGAAGCTGCAGGAGTAGAATTGTCGTCTGCATTTGGCTAACCTGACTGTGAATGGGTGAGACCCAGTTGCCAGTCTGGTTGCACGAGTAAACACCTGTTGAGGAGGCATCAGTGACTTAAGTTCGTCTGAGCAGAAGCCATGAAAGTATTTATAGAACAGACAAAGAAAATTTAACCCAGGAGAGAAAGTTTTTTAAGTGTTCAAAAGCAACACATCCTATTGGGAGCCAGGTACAACAGAGAAACGGATAGGGAACATGATTTACATAATTCAGGGTCAGAAGTTCTCACATAAATGGCATTTAAATCAGATCAGAAAGAGGCTGTTAGAGGATTTTAACGGTCTACTTCAGGAAGAGGAGGAAGTAATGGACACAATATTTAACACATTGATATGCAAAGGCCTCAAGCAGTTTCAGAACGACGAAAATCTAGCAGAAAAAAGAAAATTTACAGAGCCTTTGATGATTAATCCAAAGAGGAAAAGATATTAAAGACCCCTGTGAGATAAAAGCTTGGTAGGGGGTGTTATGGGTCCTTACCTGTAACTCCAAAAAGAACTCTACCTAAAATTATATATACTACGCCTCTCAAGAGAGAGAGAGAGAGAGAGAGATAGAGAGAGAGAGAGTGGTGAAGAAGAAAGCCAAGAGAATAGAAGAACAGGGGGAGGAGTGATGAAGGAAAATGAACCATCCTCGATGGGACCTCGATCTCACAAATATTAGACGAGCAACTACATCTCATCGTATGACTGCTGAAATGGGTAGATGCAACCGATGATCCTATTCGAATAGCTTCTCCTCTTGTACTTTTCGTTTGTGTGACTCTCTTCCGGATCAGGAGTGGTAGCACCTGTTAGGGGTCCCAGCTATGGACAAATAGTTAACCCCCCTAAACTGGGGTCAAAACACTATGAAAGTATAAAAATTCACTTTTATAGAAATATATACATAAAAATAGACTTTTATAGAAAAATGTACATTTTTGAAGAAAAAATATTACGAACAATACAGTTTTGAAGAAAAAATTATTACCATGACACATTTTTGAAGGAAAAAAAATTATTCTCAGCAAAGCATTCCTCCAAACTAACTCACCTGATATCTTAGCTCTATGTGAAACTAACCTTGACCCGTCTATCCCCTCCTCTGAGTTCTATGTTCCTGGTTACCTTCCCCTCCTCAGGAAGGACTGCAACGTCCATATGCATGGGCTTGGTGTATATGTCAGTGAACACCTCCCCCTAGCTAGAGTAACATCTCTCGAATCCCTGGACCAGTCTTTCATGTGCTTCCGTCTCTCACTTCTAAGCTCTGTTAGCTATCTCTTCTTCCTCTACCGCTCCCCCTCCTCCTCTGACTGTTCGGTGCTTGACAGCATCTCTGAAAATATCGATAAGGCCATTTCTTCGCACCCATCTGCCCATATTTTTGTGTTTGGCGACTTTAACGCCCACCACACTAAGTGGCTGGAAAACTCTGTAACCGACCCTGCTGGTGACCACACCTTTAATTTTTCGATCTCTCAATCCCTTACGCAAGTGGTGGACTTCCCCACGCGTTTTTCCAATAGCCCTAACGGAAGGGACTCGCTACTAGACCTCTGCTTCACTTCCACCCCAATTTCTTGCTCCACCAGACTGCTCTGCCCTCTCGGAAATTCTGAACACGCCGTAGATTCTATCAACATCTCGTTCCACTCCACCCCTACCCAAGAAACCCAGACCAACAGAATATCCTACTGCTATCAAAGAGCAGACTGGGATTCGTTCCGTGACTTCCTCTGCGACGTCCCTTGGAACAATGTTTTTAGTCTTCCTATCGAATAATGTGCATCAGAGGTCTCCTCCTGGGTTAAGGTTGGCATCGATGCATTCATCCCTGCCATGAAATTTCAGCTTAAATCCCATTCGTCTCCCTGGTTCACGCCCGCTTGCTCGGCCGCCATTGCCCACCGGAATCAATTCTTCCGGCTTTATCGTAGCCACGTGTCGGACCAAAAGAGGCGCCTTTTCGCCTCAGCTCGTAATAAGTGTAAAAAGACACTTAACAAAGCTAAGATGCTGTTTACTGCCAGGATGAAGCAGCGCATAGCATCCTCCAAGTTCGGTACCAAAGACTACTGGCACCTCTGCAAACGCGTGCTTAGCAAGAGTAAGTCCTCAATACCCCCACTAATAAACGAGTTTGAGGTCCTCACCTCAGCGGACAAGGCTGAATGCTTTGCCCATAGATTCTCGATCAATTCGACTCTGGATTCGTCTGGAATCCAAACACCCGATTTCCCATCTAGAACTGAGGCCCAATTGAATGACGTCCACATCGCGCCCTCGCTGATTTCTAGCATAATCTCAAAACTGGACCCTCACAAAGCGAGTGGTGGGGATGGAATCTCAGTCATAGTTTTGAAGAATTGTGCCTCTGAACTCTCCTCTACCCTTTCTAAGCTCTACAACCTCTGCCTATCTTCCTCCTGCTTTTCTGCCTGCTGGAAGTCTTCTTCTGTGGTTCCAATATTCAAGAACACTGGTGAACCATCGGACCCCGCAAATTACCGCCCCACCAGCCTTCTTCCGATCTTCGGCAAAGTGTTCGAAGCCATTATCAATACCGAGGTCGTTCAGCATCTCACAGCCCACGGGCTCATCTCGGACAAACAGTATGGCTTCCGCTTCACCAGGTCCACTGCTGACATGCTAACGACCATCACCGAGTATATATACCAGGCTCTCGACAAGAATGGTGAAGCCCGAACCGTCGCCTTGGATATCTCTAAAGTATTCGACAGAGTATGGCATG
This sequence comes from Ascarosepion bandense, assembly GCA_037127315.1. NCBI lineage: Eukaryota > Metazoa > Mollusca > Cephalopoda > Sepiida > Sepiidae > Ascarosepion > Ascarosepion bandense. The sequence continues at coordinate 940,325 of JBBBDQ010001714.1, read as the reverse complement.
CCGGCCTTCTACGGAAACTGCGAAGCTATGGCATAACTGGACTTTTGTTGGACTTAATCCGGTCATTCCTCTCTAACCGCATACTGAAGGAGGTATTAAACGAACATGCCTCCCAGAACTACCCTACAAACGCGGGTGTACCCCAAGGCTCTATCCTAGGTCCTACGCTCTTTCTAATCTATATCAATGATCTCCCCGATACCATAAGATCATAAGTAGGCATGTACGCCGATGATACCACAGTTTACTCTCGCCTCGATCGAAAATCTGGTGTAGGTGACAAGGCGAACCTCGCTGCCGAGCTTGAGAAGGACCTCCAATCCATGGTGGATTGGGGTAAGAAATGGCTCGTTAAATTCAATTCTTCCAAAACGAAGCTGCTGTCAATTAACCACCACAGACAACCGCACCTCCCTCCCATTAGTATGAAACAGGCTTGCCTCCCAGAGAGTAAATCACTACGCCTGCTTGGCCTGACACTCTCAGCGGACCTCAAGTGGAATGACTACGTCGAATCCTTTGCTAAATCCGCAATTCTTTCCGCCTGAATCTATCCTGCAATTATATAAATCCACCATCCGCCCGTAAATTGAGTACTGCTGCCACATCTGGTGGGGTGCGCCTTCTATTCTCCTCGGGGTTCTTGACAAAATACAGCGAAGAATCTGTAATGTGATTGATACCGACTTGGCTGACCGCCTTCAGTATCTCTCTCACCAGCGTGACGTGGCTTCCCTGTGCCTCTTCTATAAATACTTTCATGGCTTCTGCTCTGACGAACTTAAATCACTGGTGCCCACCAGATGTGAATTTGCACGAGATACTAGATTGGCAACTAGGTCCCACCCTTTTACAGTGAAACCGATGAAATGTAACCAACAGCTTCTTTCCTCGCACTTCCCGCCTGTGGAATTTTTTGCCGCATGCTTGCTTCCCCGACGGTTACAACCTCCAGGAGTTTAAATGTAAGGTCAATAGACACCTCCTAACACACTAACTCACACCCACTCTCTCCAACTCTTTCCCTATGTACATCCTAAGTCGTCTATCACCCTCCTTCTGATATTTCCTATACCCAATCCCTCTATGTAACCCCCTGTGATATAGTGGCAGTGGAATGCCTTGCTTGGGGTGACACGATTAAAAAAAAAACCTTTTTGAATGCTATACTAGAAAACATTTTCAGTTTCCTAAAATAAAAAAATAATAAAAACAATTTTTTTTTATTAAAACCTGACTAAATCAACCTTCTCACTATAACCGAACATAAAAAATACCTTAAAACCCTACCTGTTTTGGCATTAAATAACCCACAGAGGTGTTGATATGTCGTTATTTTCGATTACATATACTTACATTCATAATAAAGATCTAATGCTTTTATTACGCGTTGGCATACACACTTAAACAGACACAAGTTTTTCTTCTACTTTTAGTATTCATCCATTGCTTTATCACACGTGACATGTATCTGACCAATGAAACTATATCTCAATCAACATACTGTCTCTTGGATTTTTTAAATAATTCGTCTTTAGTAAATCTCTGAAGAAGCTTGTGAAAAGTGAAACGTTAGATTAAAGACACTTTTCCTACTTGTTCTATTCATTTATATATATATATATGAATTATTTTGAACATTATTTTTACCGATACTCGTATTTAAGTAGATATTCTGTTTTTAATTAAACAGTATTTTATATTTATATCTACCGGCCTGATTATTTTACGATAAATTTTATTGCGAAAATGTGTGCTATCCAGTAGGATTCGAACCTGCGACCCCTATTTACATAGGGGAAGCTACCATTTGATACTGGCTTAACCACTCGACTATATATATATATATATATATATATATATATATATATATATATATATATATATAATAATAATAATAATAATAATAATAATAATAATAATAATAATAATAATAATAACTGACTCTGTACGTATCTAGATCCTAAAATTTTACAAAAGCAAACCTTGAGGACCACAAATAACCGGCAGAATCTAACTCCGTTACTGTCCGTCGCTATAAAGCGTTGGACAAGAGGGGGGGAAAAAAAAGAAAACCGCGGAGTACCGACAATACATACAGTACCTCGCAGCAAAGAAAAAAAACCCCTCAAACGGAACCAACCACAAAGAAAGAAAAGTGCTCGATACAAACTAACCAATTCGAATTAATAAAGAGGAAGTAACGTAGAGCAAAAACACGACGAGCCGTTGTGCGAAACCGCGGTAGGTCTTGGCGATCTTGTGATTTTTCACGTGTATATATATATATATATCCCCGTTACCTATATATATATATATATATATATATACATATATATATATATGTCCCCGTTACCTATATATATATATATATATATATATATATATTAACGGACACACACACACACACACACACACACACACACACACACACACACACACACACACAGAGAGAGAGAGAGAGAGAGACAAAGTTCTATTTATGAATAAGTTTAAGTAACCCACAATTGCTCTTATATAACCGAAGAAGTATGAAGTGGCTAATGGCTAGCTACTTCTTGACATGCGTATAATTCATAATGAAACGAAGAAAAAGATGGTCGCATCATAAAACCCTTGTGATTGCAATTAACGATATCTTAATTATTCGGACAATTATTCTCGTAATCATTTTGACAATTATTGATGTTCGAATTAGCATTTCATTTGAAATTTATTATGGACAAAGTTGAATGAATGAGATCTTTTGAAAATCATTCTTCACAGTAGAAAACACTCAATATGTTTTCTATATTAAGTTAATTCTTATTAATTACTCGTCGATTCAGACTTTTATTATTAGTCTTTAATAATAATTATAAGTATTAGTAAGTATAATTGTTGATTTATTTATTTTGGGGGATTTCTGTGGACTCACACGTTTCCCTCCAGTTCTCTACCAGAGACCTAAGGTCAGAAATGGCTTCAAGTCATTTTCCACTGATCATTTAAAAAAAAAAAAAATCAGATACAATTTTTGTGTGTGTGTGTGTGTGTGTGTGTGTGTGTGTGTGTGTGTGTGTGTGTGTGTGTGTGTGTGTAATCCTGGCCTTTCATTGGACAACGAACAAACTTTGTGTCGGCTTGCGAAAAGGGTTCGTGAAAAGAATTTGTTTCTGAGAATTGAAGATTATTTGAATTTTGTTTTTAGACGTTTCCTAGTTTTCTGTTGGTCGAAAAACATTTCGCATCGAGGTGTGAAATTTCACGAGTTTTGTTTTAGATTTAAAGCAAGAAACCGGAAGAGAGTCGCACAAACGAAAAGAACAAGGGAAGAAGCTATTCGAATAGGATCATCGGTTGCATCTACCCATTTCAGCAGGGAGCCGCATTTGCCGCTCCTCACTGTCAGCTCTCTGCTTCCTTCGGGTAGAGGGCGCTCTCTGCTTCCGAGTAGAGAGCACAAACCCAGCCGTGGTTCCGCCGAAGGGTAGAACCACGACTTGGTAGAAATAGACAGACATTTTTTTGGCCCGGCTATATGGAATACCCACTATAAAATGACCATGTGTCACATCTAGCCTTGCGTGGGAAGGCTGGTAAATACCGTCATACGATGCTAGTCTAATATTTGTGAGATCGAGGTCCTAACGAGGATGGTTCATTTTCCTTCATCACTCCCCCCTGTTCTTCTATTCTCTTGCCTTTCTTCTTCACCTCTCTCTCTCTCTATCTCTCTCTCTCTATCTATCTATCTATCTATCGATCTATCTATCTATCTATCTAAGTCTTTTCATTATCTATCTATCTATCTAAGTCTTTTCAATATCTATCTATCTATCTATCTATCTATCTATCTATCTATCTATCTAAGACTTTTCATTATCTATCTATCTATCTATCTATCTATCTATCTATCTATCTATCTAAGTCTTTTCATTATCTATCTATCTATCTATCTATCTATCTATCTATCTATCTATCTAAGTCTTTTCATTATCTATCTATCTATCTATCTATCTATCTATCTATCTATCTATCTATCTATCTAAGTCTTTTCATTATCTATCTATCTATCTATCTATCTATCTACCTATCTATCTATCTATCTATCTATCTATCTATCTATCTAAGTCTTTTCATTATCTATCTATCTATCTATCTATCTATCTATCTATCTAAGTCTTTTCATTATCTATCTATCTATCTATCTATCTATCTCAGTTTGTTCATTATCTATCTATCTATCTATCTATCTATCTATCTATCTAAGTCTTTTCATTATCTATCTATCTATCTATCTATCTATCTAAGTCTTTTCATTATCTATCTATCTATCTATCTATCTATCTATCTATCTATCTATCTATCATATCTATCTATCTATCTAAGTCTTTTCATTATCTATCTATCTATCTATCTATCTATCTATCTAAGTCTTTTCATTATCTATCTATCTATCTATCTATCTATCTATCTATCTATCTATCTATCTATCTATCTAAGTCTTTTCATTATCTATCTATCTATCTATCTATCTATCTATCTATCTATCTATCTAATGTCTTTTTCTTATCTATCTATCTATCTATCTATCTATCTATCTATCTATCTAAGTCTTTTCATTATCTATCTATCTATCTATCTATCTATCTATCTATCTATCTATCTATCTAAGTCTTTTCATTATCTATCTATCTATCTATCTATCTATCTATCGATCTATCTATCTATCTATCTATCTATCTATCTATCTATCTATCTATCTAAGTCTTTTCATTATCTATCTATCTATCTATCTATCTATCTATCTATCTATCTATCTAAGTCTTTTCATTATCTATCTATCTATCTATCTATCTATCTATCTATCTATCTATCTATCTATCTGTCTTTTCATTATCTATCTATCTATCTATCTATCTATCTATCTATCTATCTCAGTTTGTTCATTATCTATCTATCTATCTATCTATCTATCTATCTATCTATCTATCTATCTATCTATCTATCTCAGTCCATTATCTATCTATCTATCTATCTATCTATCTATCTATCTATCTATCTATCTATCTATCTATCTGTCTATCTATCTATCTCTGTTCTTTTCTTTTTCCGCTTATTATTTTCATTATTTTTTTCTTCTTCGTTTATTGTTTAGGTTTTTTTAGTATGCTCTTTCTTTCTTTGTTTCTTTTTTCTTTTCTTTCTTCTTCCTTTCCATCTCTTTTATTCTTTCCTTTTCTCTCTCTCTATCTCTCTCTATCTCTCTCTCTCTCTATCTATCTATCTATCTATCGATCTATCTATCTATCTATCTATCTATCTAAGTCTTTTCATTATCTATCTATCTATCTATCTATCTTCTATCTATCTATCTATCTATCTATCTATCTATCTATCTATCTATCTATCTAAGTCTTTTCATTATCTATCTATCTATCTATCTATCTATCTATCTATCTAAGTCTTTTCATTATCTATCTATCTATCTATCTATCTATCTATCTATCTATCTATCTATCTATCTAAGTCTTTTCATTATCTATCTATCTATCTATCTATCTATCTATCTATCTATCTATCTATCTGTCTGTCTGTTCATTATCTATCTATCTATCTATCTATCTATCTATCTATCTATCTATCTATCTATCTAAGTCTTTTCATTATCTATCTATCTATCTATCTATCTATCTATCTATCTAAGTCTTTTCATTATCTATCTATCTATCTATCTATCTATCTATCTATCTATCTAAGTCTTTTCATTCTATCTATCTATCTATCTATCTATCTATCTATCTATCTATCTATCTATCTCAGTTTGTTCATTATCTATCTATCTATCTATCTATCTATCTATCTATCTATCTATCTATCTCAGTCCATTATCTATCTATCTATCTATCTATCTATCTATCTATCTATCTATCTATCTATCTATCTATCTGTCTATCTATCTATCTCTGTTCTTTTCCTTTTCCGCTTATTATTTTCATTATTTTTTTCTTCTTCGTTTATTGTTTAGGTTTTTTTAGTATGCTCTTTCTTTCTTTGTTTCTTTTTTCTTTTCTTTCTTCTTCCTTTCCATCTCTTTTATTCTTTTCTTTTCTACTACTTTCTTTTTTTTCTATTTCTCGTTTTTTCTCGTTTCTCTTTTCCTTGTTTTTTTCTTTAATTACCTCGATTTCATTGTTGCTTTTTCTTTTTCTTTTCATCTTTTCTGTTCCTTTCTCTGGTTGTTTTCTATTGTTTCTTCTTCTTCTTTTTCTAATTTTTTAATTTCATTTTTGTCTTTTATTCTGTTCTTTTCTCCTTCATTTTCCTTCTCGTTTTTTCTCGTTCTTTTAATTCATCATATTCTGTTTATCTTTCTTTCTTCTGCTACTCGTTTACGTCTTCTAATTTTTTCTCTTCATTTTTTCTTCTTTCTCTTTTCCTTTCTTTATTTTTCCCTATATTTCTTTTTTACCTCTTGATTTGAATTTTTTCTTCTATTTATTTTTCATTTTTTTTTCTCGTTTTTCTTTTTCTTTTATTCTTCATGTTATATTATTTTGCATTTCTCTTGTTCTCGGTTATTTCCTAATTTCGTTCGCTTTTTTCTTCTTGTTTTTTCTTCTTTTTCCTCATTATCGAATTTTTCTTCTTTTGAATCTCTATCCACCCTTTTTTTATTCTTATTCTTTTTTTTATGTTTTCTTTCCTCTTTCCTTTTAATTTTTCTTCTCGGTTTTCTTCTTTTTCCTCTCGTTTTTTTATTATTATTTTCTTTTCTTTTATTATTCTCCTTTTTTTTCATTTTCATTTTTCTTCATTTTCATTTTTTTCATCTTTTTCTTTTTCTTTTCATTTTTCATTTTATTTTTGTTCTCCTGTCATTTTTTTCTCTGCTTTTCCTCTTCTATTTCTTCTTCTTCTTCTTCATCTTTTCACTTTCTTCTTTTCATTTTTCTTTTTCTTCTTCTCTTTCTTGCATTTCCCGTTTCTCGTCTCGCTTTTCCCTTTCTTGGGTTCTTTTTTTTTTCTCTCTCTCTCTCATGGCTTCTTCTGTCAGATATAACGCCATAATTTAATGCTCCGAATCTCATTCGTAAACCCGGTAATCAAGTAAAATGGAATTGGTAAATCTGAAAAGAATCCTTATTAAAAAATAAAAGAATTTAATTAAATATCAAATTAAATATGAAATTACTCAAGGAAATTCAATTTCTAGTCACCGCTTTTCTCGATGTATAACACGCAACTATCATTTGACAAGGGGTATTTGAGAAAAAAATTAAGAATATTCAAATGATAATTCGTCAATACTTTATATATATATATATATATATATATATATATATATATATATATATATATATATATATATATATATATATATATATATATATATATAAGTATGGATGAATTTATCATTTTATATATATATTAAGTCTGGATGAATATATATATATATATATATATATATATATATATAATGATAATTATATATCTATATATGTATATATATATATATATATATATATATATATAATTAGCATGGATGAATTTATCATTTTATATATATATTAAGTTTGGATGAATTTATCTTTATATATATATATATATATATATATATATATATATATATATATATATAATGATAATTATATATATATATATATATAATTAGTATGGATGAATTTATCATTTTATATATATATTAAGTCTGGATGAATTTATCTTTAAATATATATATATATATATATATATATATATATGATAATTATCTATCTATCTATCTATCTATTATATATATATATATATATATATATAAGTATGGATGAATTTATCATTTTATATATATATTAAGTCTGGATGAATCTATCTTTATATATATATATATATATATATATATATATATATATATATAATTATCATTATTATTATATTATTATTATTAATAATAATATCTGGAGTTTTAAGTATAATTTAATAATTTGCGATTATGTATACTTAATTTCTGGTTAATCAGAGTAATCGGGTGTCAAACAGTTACTTTGATGTTTTCAGGTGTTGAGAATCTACCCAAACCAAGCCAGCCAAATATAAAACACTGGGTGATATTTTTGTTGGGGTGGGTAGTGAGAAAACTACGCCTTACTCACCAGAAATATTTTCCTGTAAAAATTTTTAAGAGAAATATTTTATAAGTTTCAAATGAAAGCAGTACTGACTGCTCAGTCAATGAATACCAAATGTTTCCTTATAGGGAAATACTGTATCAAATATGATATGAATGGCCCTAGAGGGTTAATAATATAATATGATTAAGGCTTCTACTTGTCATAAAGTGGGGGATCAGTTCTATATTGTTATGAAGTAATAAACAGATCCCCCACTAATTACTACTTAACCCTCTAGGGCCATTCGTATCATATTTGATACAGTATTTCCTTATAAGGAAACATTTGGTATTTCCCGATAAGGAAACATTTGGTATTCATTGACTGAGCAGTCAGTACTGCTTTCATTTGAAATTTATAAAATATTTCTCTTGAAAAATTTTTCAGGAAAATATTTCTTTCAAGACTTGTTTTTATACTGTATCAAATATGATACGAATGGCCCTAGAGGGTTAATAATATAATATGATTAAGGCTTCTACTTGTCATAAAGTGGGGGATCAGTTCTATATTGTTATGAAGTAATAAACAGATCCCCCACTAATTACTACTTAACCCTCTAGGGCCATTCGTATCATATTTGATACAGTATTTCCCTATAAGGAAACATTTGGTATTTCACTATAAGGGAACATTTGGTATTCATTGACTGAGCAGTCAGTACTGCTTTCATTTGAAATTTATAAATATTTCTCTTAAAAAATTTTTCAGGAAAATATTTCTTTCAAGACTTGTTTTTATACTGTATCAAATATGATACGAATGGCCCTAGAGGGTTAAACAAAACTTAAGGTAGTGGGTTACTAAATGAGCTTGTTGTATGGACCTAAGAGGAGGAAATATGTGCAGATTATGACGATATGTAGAATAGCTAACGGTTGACATGAGATTTGGATAGGTTAAGGATGTAGTGTTCGTGGGAGTCCGTTCTACAGTACAGGTCCTCGGGGAGAAGCTGTCTGGGTGAAAACTTCTTTTCTTACAAATAGAATACAAAGGGAATGGTGCCTAGCTGGAAATAGTCTGAACTGGTGGAAATAAGGAATATGGAAACGAAAAGGAAATTAATATTGAGCATCAGGCAGAGACAGCTGAAATTCCTGTGACATGCAATGAGGAAAGGGGGCTTGGAGAACCTGATACTTTCAGGCCAGATAGAGGGGAAAAGAGACAGGGGAAAGCAGCGGATGATATATTTGAAGGATCTAAGCGGTGGGTGATAGAACGACGGTTGCATGGTGTAACAGAAGGCGTGCTAAGAGCCACCAGGGATAGGGAGACGTGGAAAGCCATGATCGCCTACGTCCTGAAGAGACAGGGCACATAGAAGAAGAACTTGCGTAAATATTTGTCATGAAAATAGCCATGGGGTTGAAAACAATTCATCGCCCACAAGGACGTGTAAACGCTTTGGGAACCCTATCAAGACTTGACAGTGAGTATTGGTCAGCCCCAGCCCAGCTATGACAGCAATACTCGGTTTCGGATTTGATCTGACTTGTAAAAAGGAAAAATCAAGAACATTCTAGACCGGTACAAAGAACCAAGCATTTGATTAATCTATTTATTTATTGCATTTAGACGAAATGATTATAGAAGGTTACGGATCGGAACGAGAAATTGGTGAAACAAGTTGGGAAAGGTATGAACCCACCTCTTATCTCCCAGGCTCTCTAGCCGTGGTTACCAACCAGTCTATAAGAAGCACAACTCTGAATTTAAAACCGTATGCAAAAGTCAAAAGCTTCTTTGCAACATTTCGAAAGATTGAAGGATTAAAATTAAACCTGGGGAAGGTCGGAGAGTAGAGAAATTTATGTTTTGAGAAAATAACAAAAAACGGAAGAGGAAAGTGATAAAAAAATAATCACTAGATAGATAGATAGATAGATAGATAGATAGATAGATAGATAGATAGATAGATAGATAGATAGATTTAAAGGAAGGAAGGAAGGAAGGAAGGAAGGAAGGAAGGAATATATTTATATAGAGAAGGAAGGAAGGAAGGAAGGAATAGATTTAGATAATAAGAAAAGAAGGAAAGAAAAAAGGAAGGAATAAACTTAGATAGAGAAGGAAGGAAGGAAGGAAGGAAGGAATACATTTACATAGATAATAAGAAAGGAATAAGGAAGGAATAGACTTAGATAGATAGATAGATAGATAGATAGATAGATAGATAGATAGATAGATAGATAGATAGATAGATTGATTATATTTATTCTAAGCAAACCAAGATTATTAATAAGCACCAGCTGATTTTATTATCCGCGGTAACCTCATTAATATGTGCTCATCTCGAGATTTGTCTTTTCATAAATATCATGACTCTCCACGTTTTTTTTTTTTATTTATTATTTCTGAATTGTAATGGCATCTTCGGTAGAAGAGGATAGTGCAGTGGTTTCCGCTGCCTGCTCTCCGGTTTGATATTACTGCCGTTCTCCTCTTAGGCTGGCTGCTAACCAAAGCAAGAAAGCACACTATATCGGGATTATCAGCCAACAGCTGCTTCTTCTTCTTCTTCTATGTGCCCTGTCCCTTCAGGACGTAGGCGATCATGGCTCTCCACGCCTCCCTATCCCTTGTGGCTCTTAGTATGTTTGCTCCTGTTGCTCCTGGCAACCCCCGTTCCGTCATCCACCTGATCAGGCCCTGCAAATATGTTATCCGCTGCCTTCCTCTGTCTCTCCTTCCTTCTATCTGTCCAGTCAGTATCAGGTTCTCCAGGCTCTCCTTCCTCATTGCATGTCCCAGGAACTTCAGTTGTCTCTTCCTGATGCTCAGCATCAATTTCCTTTTTGTTGCCATTCTTTCTAACACCTCGTCGTTGCTTGTATGCTCAGTCCACGATATCCGTAGCATCCTTCTGTAGAACCACATTTCGGCCGCTTCCAGTTTTGTCCTCATTTTCGATGATATTGTCCAGCATTCACAGCCGTATTGAAGAACTGACATCACGTCTAGCACTCTTTTCTTCGTTTCTATTGAGATTTTCCTGTGTGTTAGTATTTTGCTCATCTTCTGGAACGCGTTCTTTGCCATGCCAATTCGCCTTCGGATCTCCGTGTCGCACTTTCCATCTCCTGTTAGAACACTTCCTAGATACTTAAATTCTTGTACTTGTTTGATTCTGTTATCCTCCACCTGTATTTGGCATTTTGGGTTGTATCTTTTGCTGGTGACTTCCTCAAGGGCCTTCGGTGAGAGAGTGTCCGCAGGAAGCAAGGCCGTGATCGAGGTATTAAAATGGAAAGTTCATCAGAAAACTTAACATGAAAATATGGCTAAAAAATAGGCGCAGGAAAAACTACGTTACTGTCGTGGGAATATAACTGAAGTAGAGTTTTCATTTTTGACATTAATGTTACTTTGGATTTTGTCAAGAATGTGTAGGCATTTAGCGGTTCAGCCTCAAACCAAATGGAGAAACAATGTTCAATTAAGACAGGAGTAAATAGTTAGGTCATCAGCATAGACACCGGTGACACAATTATCCACTTGCCTTGGAAACGAAGAAGAAAAAGAAGAAGAAGAAGAATGAAAAAAGAAGAAAAGAAATAGAAGAAAGGGTGAGAAAGAGGAAAGAAAAAGAAGAATGAATGAAAAGAAGAATAAGAAAAAGAAATGATGAAAAAATAGAAGAAGAAGAAAAAGAAGAAGCAAGTGTGAAAAGAAGAAGAAAAAGAGAGCTGAAAAAAGAAATAGAAGGAAGGATGAGAAGAAAAAGAAAAAGAAGAAGAAAAAGAAGAAGAAAGTATGAGAAGAAGAAGAAGAAGAAGAAGAAGAAATAAAAGAAAGAGCGAGAAGAAGAAGAAGGTGTGAGAAGAAGAAGAAGAAGAAGAAGAAGAAGAAGAAAAAGAAGAAGAAAGTGTGAAGAGAAGAAAAAGAAAAAGAGAGTTTGAAAAAAGAAATAGAAGGAAGGATGAGAAGAAGAAAAAGAAGAAAAAGAAGAAAGTATGAGAAGAAGAAGAAGAAAGAGAAGAAGAAATAAAAGAAAGAGCGAGAAGAAGAAGGTGTGAGGAGAAGAAGAAGAAAAAGAAGAAGAAATAAAAGAAAAGGCGAGAAGAAGAAGAAGCAAGTGTGAAAAGAAAAAGAAAAAGAAAAAACAAAAGAGAGAAATGGAAGGGTGAGAAGAAGAAAGTGTGAAAAAAGAAGAAGAAATAGAAAAAAGGATGAGAATAATAATAATAACAAGAAGAAGGATATGAAGAAGAAGAAAGAATGAAGAGATGAAGTAGAATAAAGGATGACAAGGAGAATAAAAGAATGAAGAAGAAGGAGCGTAGTTGGGCTCTGTGGTCCAGATACTCTCGTGGAAAGAGGGAAGAGAGGCGCTCTCCACGAGAATCAAAATAAAAAGGAAATGGCGGAATAGGATTCAAGATCACAACCTAAATTAAATTTGCATGTAAAACCTTTCTTCTCTGTTTGTTAGGATTCAAAAAATAATTCTTTCAAGTTACGAACGACAGAATATTTGAGAAAACTTTATTACTCAGTCAGAGCAATCGTTTGAATGCCAAACTGATTGGAGCAAAAGGTCATGGAAAAAGAAGTGGTGATATTCTGGCCTAGAAAAGCTATATTCTAGCTTCATTTTATACCCAGAGATATGAATTTATATAAACTATCTAATACGCCCGAAGTAAAGTGGTCTATCTCAGAATATCCA
>JBBBDQ010001714.1:910000-922500 GCA_037127315.1 Ascarosepion bandense | reverse complement strand
TGGGATTATAGTCTTAAACACAAGACTGTGGGTATAATCTGAGCCTGGAGATTAGTATGAGCTGACGGTATAGTCTGAAGTGAAGGCGGGAAAGTTCACCAAAATTGTTATTATTTAATTCGACCTGAACAGCAACGCGTGGCTAATGTGTTATCCAGCGGTTGTTTAGATGTAGTTTCAGCGGCACACATCAACTTTCGCGAGAAATAAAGTCAAAAGTTTCTTTGCAATATTTTCAAAAGATTGCAGAATGCAAATTAGACACGAGGAGGTCGGGGGAGTAGAAAGGCATATAAGTTTTGAGAAAAAACAAGAGAGGAGGAAACAGAATAAATATACAATGACAGGAAGGAAGGAACGAAGGAACGAAAGAAGGAACGAACGAACGAACGAACGAACGAACAGATAGATAGATAGATAGATAGATAGATAGATAGATAGATAGATAGATAGATAGATAGATAGATAAAGGAAGGAAGGAAGGAAGGAAGGAAGAGAGATAGATAGATTTTAAGGAAGGAAGGAAGGAAGGAAGGAAGGAAGGAAGGAAGGAAGGAAGAGATAGATAGATAGATAGATAGATAGATAGATTTGAAGGAAGGAAGGAAGGAAGGAAGAGAGATAGATAGATTTTAAGGAAGGAAGGAAGGAAGGAAGGAAGGAAGAGATAGATAGATAGATAGATAGATTTAAAGGAAGGAAGGAAGGAAGGAAGGAAGGAAGGAAGGAAGGAAGGAAGGAAAGGAAGGAAGAGATAGATAGATTTAAAGGAAGGAAGGAAGAGATAGATAGATAGATAGATTTAAAGGAAGGAAGGAAAGAAGGAATAGATAGATAGATAGATTTAAAGGAAGGAAGGAAGAAATAGATAGATAGATAGATAGATAGATAGATAGATAGATAGATAAAGAACAGACTTTCGTATTCATTATATCTCATCCCAGATTATTAATAAACACTAGTTGATTTGATTACCAACAGTAAACGCGCAAATACGTGCTCATCTCGAGATCTGCCTATTCATAAATACTAATGTCGGCCTAAAGGATTCGCCTTATCGGAAACAACGCCCATGAGATTCATCTCTCGCAGATGATGGAGGGGTTTACATTGATGACCAATTGGCATTCCTTCTTCGAACAACTTACAGTTGGATTGATCACATGATTGAATTAATTAATAAGCTGTTTCGCAATCACAGTCCAGATAATGACTTCTCCCTCCGGTCTTTTCCCGCCCAAACCTAATCAGATTAGTGAAGAATACGCTATAATTTCAATAAGTAGGATTATCTGGAATCAAAACGATTTATCAGAAGGGAGCACCGGCGGAAGATGCTGTTTTCAAAACACCAGTGGGATGAAAACGGTTGCCAGGATGTTGCACACGTGTCGTCGTAAAAGTTGTTTCCGGAAATTGTACAAAAGGTGACAAGCAGGTCTGTGCGACGCTAGGAATTAGTTTGATGAAATTGTCGTGGGGGGGGGTCGCATTTTGGTTGTTCTGATTGGTCCGTTTCTGAATGACGTCATTCGCATGAGACTAAGAAATGAAATCGTCTAGACTGACTGAATTAAAGGAAAATTATTTTTTAAGACACACACACACACACATATATGTGTGTGTGTGTGTGTGTGTGTGTGTGTGTGTGTGTGTGTTTGTAACCCTGGGTTACAAACTCACACATATCTATATGAATATGTCTGCTCTATCAATGATATTGAGCGCTTTTAAACAAGTACCACGCATATATAATATGTAAACAATATTATATATATAACAAATTGCATATATATATATATATATATATATATATATATATATATATATATTGATATTTATAATTATATACATACACTTTTCACATATATATATATATATATAGTGTATCGAGGCAGCAGATAATTTTCAAAACATTTAATGTTAAATATAAGAGACAATGAATGTTTATTATGTTTAATAAAGAGCCGTTCTAAACATCGTATTTTGGCTTTAATTTCAGGTGAAAATAAAGACAAAATTCTCCAGCATTTGGATAATTTTTTATTAAGTTGGTTCTAAGCTTTCGGCTCACATGAGCCATCTTCAGAGATGTTACAAGCACTTTAACACAAAGACATCCACCATCAGCGATGATTTTATCTTGTGTTATCGTTGCTTAGCAAAGTTTTATGTCAACACACTATTTATTTCCGTCTCATTGAGAAATCTGCCAAAGTAAACCCGGCTGGCGCTCTTGAAACGGGCCTCCAGTCTGGGGCAGTAAATTTTGATGCCTCCCAAACAAAACCGCCCTCCTTTAACCACCATAGAGAAACTTATGTCAGTTCTCCTTGAGGGCAACACACTGTGCCGTCTTGGCCTGGTTTTTTTAACCGACCTTAAGTGGAACGAATATATCAGATCTATAGCTACATGTACTGCTCAGAAGGTTGGGTCTCTGTGTCGGGCCAGAGTTTTTATCGTCAGAATCCATTTTGCACCTTTATAAATCTACCATTCGTCCGTGAAATGAATACTGTTGCCATATCTGGTCGGGTGCTCCTGCTATTCATCTCGAGGTTCGAGACAAAATCCAAAGACGTATCTGCAATATAATAGGTTCTGACTTGGCATATCGACGTCAATCATTTTCTCACCGACGTGACGTGGCTTCCTTCTGTTTTTACTACAAATATTTTCATTGCAACTGTTTTGACGAACTTTTTACCCGAGTGCCCGACCATGTTAATCTAAGGACGTTACTAGATTGGCATATAGGTCCCACTCTTTTACTGTTGAAATCGTTAAACGCGACATTCACTTGTACTCGAACAGTTTCTTTTCCCGCACTTCCCACCAGTGGAACTCTATTCTGTTTATTTTCATCTCTAATAGCTACAACCTCTAAAATTTGAAATGGAACAACAATGGCCATCTTCTAACTTCTTGAATCCTGTTCATCATTTATTCTTTCTTAATACATTCTGTACCCAGTCTTTTCTCTTCCCTTATAGCTACAATCTCCAAAATTTTAAATGCAACGTCAATTGCCATCTTCTATCTTCTTGAATCCCATTCATCTTTTATCTTTTCTTTAATATCCTTTGTACCCAGTCTTTTCTCTTCCGATAGCTACAACCTCTAAAAATGTAAATGCAACGTCAATTGCCATCTTCTATCTTCTTGAATCCCATTCATATTTTATCTTTTCTTTAATACCCTCTGTACCCGGTCTTTTCTCTTCCGATAGCTACAATCTCCAAAAATGTAAATGCAACGTCAATTGCCATCTTCTATCTTCTTGAATCCCATTCATCTTTTATCTTTTCTTCAATACCCACTGTACCCAGTCTTTTCTGTCATTGTAACCCCCCAACATACTTGTGGCAGTCACACCTTGTTTAGGATGAAATGATTAAAAACTTTAGTTACATTCGAGCAGCTTTTCCGATCATTACACTCTTCATCTGTTTAAGCCTAGGGTTAAGCGTCATTTTCCTCACAAGTGCTCGCAAGTTCAGCTCCAAAGATTACTGGCGGCTCTTCAAGAGTGTGCTGAACAACAGCAAACCCTCAATACCTCCTCTATTCAATCATTTTGAAGTTCTCAAGGCTGAATGTTTTGCTCGCGAATCCTATTCTAAATCCTCAGCACTAGAGGTATATTTGTTCCACTTGAGATCAGTTGAGAAATTGAGGCCAACAAGGCGCAGTGTGTTGCTCTCAAGGAGACTGACAAAAAACTTTCACTATGATAGTTAAAGGAGAGCAGTTTTGTTTTGGGGGCATTAAAATTTACTGCCCCATTTAACTGGAGGTAGGTTTCAAGAGCTCCAGCCAGGTTTAATTTGTCGTTTGTTTTTGGCAGATTTCTAACATATGGATGGCTCTTTGGTCTTGTTCAGGGGGGTTATCACTTTTTTCGCCTAATTTTGTAAAGCTACACCATGGGATGTGTGTTGTGATGCAGTGGATATCGGCTCGGAACGAGAAATTGGGGAGCCGAGTTCGAATTCCAGCTGAATTCCTTGTATTCACTTACTCACAAATACCCTTGGGAAAGGTACTAATCCATCTCCTCCCTCCAGTTATGGGTTAAATAATAGGATAGATTGGGTTCTATAGCCTTGGCTGGCAACCAGTCTACCGGAGAAAGCAATGGCAACCTACTGCGGGATAATCTTCTGCCCAGTCAGTCATGTCTCTTTCGAGACATGATCGCCCAAGCGTGTATCACGTATGGCACTTAGCTGACTGACACCATGACGGAAGGTATCGGATTCTTCATGTGCAAGGCGAATATTTTGTTCAGCCTCTTTTACTATGTTTTGTACATATGAATTCCACGTGAATTTGAAACCCAAACATGGAGCAGCTTCACTGAAAGCGGGACTGTTCATCGTGACCGGAGAAGTCTTAAGACACTAGCTCGATTTTTTGCCCTGGTTAACTGTTCAAACTCGACGAAAAGAAAGATCAGCTTCAAGGCTTCGATCATCTTGATTTCCTCGAAATATGTAAGTAGACGGTGGTCTCAATTGCATAGATGAGAATGTTCCCAGACAGATCTAAATCTAAACTAATTTATAAATGGAACTTTGTGTGTGTGTGTGTGTGTGTGTGTGTGTGTGTGTGTGTGTGTGTGTCCGTTACCTATAGACACCGAAACGGCTGAGCACTAACTATTGTAAGAACTGCAACCTTGAAACTTCTGAATATCGTTTCTTATGTCTTTGTCTATGAGTGTATCAAATTTGATTAAAATCGGATCACTCCTTCTATAACCCGATTTTTCGATTATCGATTTTCGATATTTATCGGGGGTACCTCAACACAAAACTTAGCTAAGAACACTCGCAGATGCTTATAGTACAACTGTGTAAATTTTCAAGAAAATCGGCTCAGCCGTTTCGGAGTCTATAGGTAACGGACACACCCACACACACACATACACACACACACACACACACACACACAAAGTTCCATTTATAAATAAGTTTAGATATCAACGTGAAAGTTATATCAGATGTTACAGCATTTGACCTTGGTTTACCGTTCTTTCAATCCTACTACTATTACTAATTTTATTACTACTATTACAGGTTTTAGAAAAATGCAATTTTCTTTTCGGGGCGTTGCGAACGTGTTTCTCTGGTGAGGATAGTCCTTTTTTTTTCCTTCTCTAGAAGTTGTTACTATTTCTTGAGAACAAAATGTTAGATTGTTGCCACACTGACTTCTCACGGTTTCGAGTAGTCCTGGAGTCTATCACGCCCAGTCTAACATGTGATTTAATTCACAGATTAGTCGGTGGTATAAAAAGATGGTTACTGCTTTTCTTAAGGATTTTAGTGCAAAAATAAAAACCATGGACGTGGCCCGAATTTGAATTGTGGTATATATTTATTTATACAGCAGCCCCACCACCACTGAGGCGAGTTGTGACACAAGGTCGGTTTTTAATGTGGGTAAACCCCAGCCCGTACGCTCGGGCGACATACGCGATGACTGGGTCCTAAGCTTGTTTCAGCATGTCTAAGCTGATCATAAGCCCTGCACAGAGAACCGACTTTCATAGCAGCGGATTTAGCAATGGATTCAATATGGTCATTCCACTTGAGGTCTACTGAAAGTGTGAGACCAAGGAGGCGTAGTGTTTTACTCTCTGGAAGGCAAGCCTGGTCCATGCTAATGGGAGGTAGGTGCGATTGTCTATGATGGTTAATTGATAGTAGCTTCGATTGAGAAGCATTAAAATTTACGAGCCATTTCTTACCCCAGTCCACTACGGATTGGAGGTCCTTTTCAAGCTCGGCGGCAAGGTTAGCTTTATCACCCACAACAGAGTTTTGATCAAGGCGAGAGTAAACTGTGGTGTCATCGGCGTACATATCTTATGGTATCAGGGAGATCATTAATCTAGATCAGAATAGAGGGTTTATCCCTTCTTTCTTGTTTGGGATGGAATTTCGTGTTATATATTGTCGTGGACCCGGTTAAATGTCCAGCAAGAAATAATATAAAACAACCAAAATAGAAAATGAATATATATCTAACACGGCAAAATACAACACTTGGAACTTTGTTAGTAGAACGATAATACAGGTTAGTATGTTATACTATAATTCGACCCTCGATGGGTGATGCCGCCATGACATATATATCGCTCATTCAGTAATGAATTAGATCACTCTGGCTATTGGGCGTGTATAATGAAAATATACACGCTAAAATGTCCACCTTCTTCTACCGAACGCCCATAGCCAAGAGGTAGAATCGCCGACTAACGCCAATTCGCCAAGTCGGGTTTCAATCCTGGGTTAAAAGCAATCGGAGTCTAACCGTACTGATGAGCTGCGATACAGCGAAACAGATCTGTCTGCGGATGACTATATATATATATATATATATATATATATGTGTGTGTGTGTGTGTGTGTATGTGTGTGTGTGTGTGGTGGGGGTTGATTTAATAGCCCATTTTATTGAAATTTGAGCAATAAACAGACAGCGAAACCATAACAATAAATGCTTCTCACAGAATAAAATATTTACATTTGTTGTGATAGAGTCTCTCAAAGGACGAAACCCGTCGGCTAAGATAAGTTTTCCTTTTGTCTTTAGTCATATCGTCTTTTTACAGATATATTGCATCTGAAATCACACACACACACACACACACACACATACACACATATATATATATATATATATATATATATATATATAGTGTTTATTGTCATCCGCAGACAGATCTGTTTCGCCGTATCACAGCTCATCAGTACGGTTAGACTCCGATTGCTTTTTTACCCAGGATTGAAACCCAACCGAAATGGCGTTAGTCTGTATATATATATAAAACAGAGAACACTTGGTATATTGTCCAGGTAAATTCCAATAGAGAATGTTAAATTCATTTATTTAATTTAACAGAATAATATAATTTAGAAAATTTTTTTGATATACTACAATTTCAATGTGCAATACATATTTCACAGCACAATATGATGAGCAGGCGGTTCGTCAGACCCAAGTGATACAACTGTTGAATATCTTCAAAATATCTCCCCCCCCTACTATTAATTTTCTTTTTGACGAGCCGCCAGGTCATCATTGTGCGGTTAAATATGTATTACACATTGAAATTGTAGCATATCAAAAATGTTTTCTAAATCATATATATATATATATATATATATATATACGTTCATTAGTTATGACATAAAAAACTTTTACCCATCAATTTCTGATAAAAGGTTTAATTTTGCTAAAAGTAACATAAACATACCATCTAAACATATAAACATAATCCTACATTGCCGCAAATCAATACTTTTCCACAAAGGTAAAGCATGGATGAAAAACTCAAACAACGGCACATTTGATGTACCACAAGGATAGTATGACGGAGCCGAAATTTCAGAATTGATGGGTATAAACATTTTATGCAAAATCAACAAAATAATCCACGGATTATATAGAGTTGACGGATTAATGATAGCAGCGAACAACACAAGAGAAAATGACAAAATAATGAAAGAATTTTTCAAATTATTCAGACAACTAGATTTTGAGATAATAGTAGAAACAAGTAGAAAAGTAGTCCAATATTTAGATGTGGAATTAAATTAAATTTACAAACCAGCAATATTTCTCTATAAATGAAAGCAAACACAAGGTTAAAGTAAATAAACACAAGATCTAACCATTCCAAAAGCATAATCAAGCACATTCACAAAGGAATAGAACACAGGCTATCAAAAAATCCGACAAACAAAACAATATTTGATGAAAAGAAAACAAACAATGAAGATGCATTAAGATAATCTGGCCATAAGAACATTTTAGGATACAATTCCCAACCAAACAGACAAATTGTTAGGGCGCCGCTCCTATTTGACTACAAATGGACTGTTCCCATTGCTATATATAGCAATGGTGGATTCTCTACAAGAGAGTCGTAGAGAGTCACTTGAGAGTCTCTAATGAGTTACTGAAGAGTCAGTGCGAGTCAGTGAAGAGTTAGTCACACTTCCGGTGGCGTACCGGAAGTAATCACGTATACACACGTCTTACGACGGATTGTACTCTTGTATCTTTTCTATTGTAAATATTACTAATCACTTCTGTACATACTAACCGTCTTTCCACGGAATACAACTTATATTCTGATTCTGTTGTTGAGTTATTCAATTATACTTGGCGACATATCACAAATAAAAAGCAATGATAGAAGACGAAACTTTATCTGGTTCAACCCACCGTATAACTTAGAAGTAAAAACAAAAATAGGACAAATATTTTTTAAACTGATCGATAAACACTTTCCGAAAAACTCAAGACTAAACAAAATTTTCAATAGGAATACAATCAAGCTTAATTATAGCTGTACTAGTAATTTAGAAAATTTCATAAAGAAACAAAACGCCAGAAATTTACACAGTGGATCGACCTTCTTAGCAGCGGATTTAGCTATGGATTCGATATAATCATTCCACTTGAGGTCTGCTGAGAAAATTAGGCTGAGAAAGAGCAGTGTTTTGCTTTCAGGGAACCTAGCCTGATCCTTGCTAATGTGGAGTAGGAGCAATTGTCTGTGATGGTTAACAGACAACAGCTTCGTTTTAGAAGCATTAAAATTTACGTGTTATTTCTTACCTCTTTCCACCACGCCAAAATGAAAATAACACTGACAACTGATTTTAACAGATATATTTACCGAAATTACACAAAAATATATTGAAATACGCGAGTAAATTTATTCAATAAAATCAACATTGGCTTCAATCACCGCCTCCAAACTATTTCGGAATCTCCTGCAACTCTTCTGGGCGGTCTCCTCGTTTAAGTTGGTGAATACTGCTATAATTCTTGGCTTCAGTTCATCTTTGGTGTTACAGAAGATTTATTTCTCAACTGTACTCCACATAATATTCAAGGAGTTTGCCGTCTGTGGCGTTAAGTGGCCAGATGTAAGCGATGACGTATTCGCAGAAATTATCTGACAACCATGATTGAGTTCTACTGCTACTGGTGCATGGTGCAGAGTTCTGGTGCCAGGCAGAAGGACTTCCAGCAAGCCACCATCTTGACCCAGGGCAGCATTACCTTCTCAAGGAACTTCATATAGGTCTCTGTGTTGAGTCTGAGGCCCTCACTAACAAATTCGAGATTTATTTCTTTATTAAAACGATCAATGAAAGTTTTGTAAGCTGTCTTACCTTCGTAATCAGCATTAGACTCACCCAACTCTTTTCAAATCATTTGTTCTGTCTTCAGATTGAGACCCAAAAAATCTAAAATGTTGGCATTGGAGCTATCAGAGTGAATGTCAAGCAATACAGCGTGTCTATTCTAGCAGAGTGTATTGCGTTATGGTACTCTTTTCCTACAAAAGGTGCCCAACTGACCCTTCTATATTGTACAGTCGACAAAACCAAAAACAAACAAGGAGCATTCTCATTTTTTTTAGCCAATGCACACTTTTTAACACATGTCAGAATGGCATCTCCACTTTACCAAATTACTCACGATAATATGCAGATATTATTTAAAATCGTTTTTATATCAGCACATATATATATATATATATATTTAGATGGATTTTTATAGGGGAATTCGATTTGTTTATAAGAGAAAGGAACACTTTTGATGGACTTCAAATTCTGGAAATTAAAAAAAAGTAAAAGACTTTTGCTCATTCCCATCCTGAAATTTTGAAATTGACCACTGATTGAAAATGCCTGCCATAGATAGATAGATAGATAGATAGATAGATAGATAGATAGATAGATAGATAAGAAAGAAGAAATGAATAGATAGATAGATAGATAGATAGATAGATAGATAGATAGATAGAAAGGAATGTTTACCCCTTCCCAACACACACATATACACAAGGGTGAGTTGTGACAGAAGATCAGTTTTTAAAGTAGGGAACACGAGCGCGGTCGCTCAGTTTAAAGTTCAAATATTACCCAGCTACCCCTGACGCAGCAACTGGGTACAGAGATAGATAGATAGATAGATAGATAGATAGATAGATAGATAGATAGATAGATAATGGACAATTTCAGGTATATAGATAGATAGATAGATAGATAGATAGATAGAGAGAGAGAGAGAGAGAGAGAGAGAGAAAGAAACGAGAGGAAGAGAGTGAACATGGCAATCCACACTGCATAATGAGTGTAAGTTTCTCGCCTCAAATCTTAATACCACGTGACACTTATCTTTTCGCGGGCACTATTTCTGTGTATATATATATATATATATGTGTGTGTGTGTGTGTGTGTGTGTGTGTGTGTGTGTGTGTGTGTGGATAAAGAGGAAGAAAGAGAGGTGAGCGGGAAAGGAAGCAAGAGTGAGAGAGAGAGAGAGAGCGACTAGGAAAACAAATGTGATATAAAAACCTATGTAATGATTGTTGAAATTGGTTAAAAAAAAACAAGGTCTTATCTATATGAATATGCAGATCCAACGACAGACGTGAACCAATTTCGATATATAGATGAGTCGTGTCGATTTTCCATTCAAATGCCTGAATCAAATTATATTCGAAATATCAAAAAACAAACAAAATAACACAAGGAAAGATTTTTTTTTTTGTTAAATCTAAAAAGCCAGACAATAAAATAATATCTTGTCGAATTCTCCCCAAAGATGGCGTCCATCAAGAGTTTATTCTTTTCTATTCACTTCTTCGTTTTTGTTTTTTCAAATTTCTTTTGAGTGGATAGCTCCATATCGAGTGGATTTACTTCATTTCAGGGTAGAATCGACGTCGACAAATAAAAAGGCGAATTGACAAGACAAGAGGGAGTGAACGAATCCAATCATTCCATCGATTGATTCAAAATGAAAAGATAAGAAAAAATATTGAGTGATGAAAGAAACGACAAAAGAGCGTCCTGGCTGTTGTAAATGTTAATCATAATACTTAGATTAACCGTTTCTTTACAGGAGACATTTATAATACATTAATCAAAACGGCAGTCTTGCTATCGGTTGAAATTTATAAATTATTTTACTTGAAACGGTTCTATTTTTCTTTTTTCGCAAGGGAGCTACTGAAAGTAGAAGAGAATGTTGGTTGGTTGGTTGGTTGGTTGGCTGGTTGGCTAGTTGGCTGGTTGGCTGATTGGTTGGTTGGTTGGTTGGTTGGTTGGTTGGTTTTTATGGCATATCAACCTTGGCGGGTCATTTATTGCCAACTATGGTTACATCTAGCCATTCCAACTATAAAAGAACTAGCAATATAGACCGGCGTTGGTCGAGTTTTAATGAAAGCTTTAAAACTAATCCATGGTCCTGGAGCTCAAGCTCTTTGGTCGTTAGCACCAAAGACTAAAAAGCAATAGTTGTTTCCAGTTAAAGCGAAACCGTAGACTCAAAGAAAAACGAATGGATGGAAGTTAAATTTTGATTTCCTGGTATTGATATCAAATAAATTTTTTCGTCGTAAACTGAATTTTGAAGGCTAAATAAGTTCTCAGAGTAAATGGTATCATGGCTGAGACTAAGAACTACAATTATACCTACTTAGAGCCAAACCCGAAGCAAAAACTAAAATAAAAGGGCTGAAAAAAATACAGACATACAGACAGATAAGCAGACAGACACAGACATCTTGCTTTATATATATATATATATATATATATATATATATATATATATATATATATTATCGATTGTCTACACTATTGTAAGAACTGCAACCTTGAAACTTCTGAATATTGTTTCTTATGTCTTTGTTTATGAGTGTATCAAATTTGATTAAAATTGGACCACTCCTTCTATTAGCCGATTTTTTTATTATCGATTTTCGATATTTATCGGGGGTACCTCGACACAAAACCTAGCTAACAGCACTCGCAGACGCTTATAGTACAACTGTGTAAATTTTCAAGAAAATCGGTTCAGCCGTTTCGGAGTCTATAGGCAACGAACACACACACACAGACAAAGTTCCATTTATAAATAACTTTAGATCAACCTCAGCGGGTCATTTATTTCCAACTAAATTTTATTTATTTATTGCTGGTAATACCTTTTTCTTTCAACAATTTATTGTTCTTTTTATATAAGTTTTGTGTCTAGTAATACTTTACCAAGATTCATTGGGATTTGTTTATAAGGGCAGGGTCCCCAAGTCCTACCCTGTTATTTAACCCATAACTGGAGGGAAGGGACGGATTAATACCTTTTCCAAGAGTACCAGTGATTAAGTGAATGCAGGGTATTCAACTGGAATTCGAACTCGGCTCACCGATTTCTCTTTCGGAGCTGATATCCACTGCACCACAACGCACATCCGTCAATAATTCTTATAGCACCTGGTATTCCCAAGCAGTCGCCCATCTAAGTACTGACCAGGCTCAACGTTGCTTAACTTCGGTGATCGAGCGAGAACCTGTGTATTCAACGTGATATGGCCCTAAGCCAGAAGAGAATGAATAGACATTTAAATAAATCGGAAATAAAATCCTAAGCTGAGAAAAAGGGATTATCCTTTACTCC
>JBBBDQ010001714.1:862500-905000 GCA_037127315.1 Ascarosepion bandense | reverse complement strand
GAGGCCATGTACATCAAATCAAAACAACCAACACTCAATAAAATCAACTTTAAAACAGGAAATAACATATTACATTGCATTTGACTATATGGTTTTGTTCACATTTCGCGCTATCCCGCGGTGTGACGTCATAAAACCGTATCGTAAACTTAAGAACTGCGTTTATTAATTTTGGTAACTATTGCCGTTGCCAAGCGGAGTTTTATGTCAACACCAAATAAAATCGTCGGTGATGGTGAATTTTATAATATTTCAGTTTAAACAACCTCTCTGAAGATGAGCCGAAAACTTAGAAGAAAACCAATAAATAATTATCCAAATGTTGGAGAATTTTTGTCTTTATTTTCAACTGAAATTAAAGCAAAAATACGACGTTTAGAACGGCTCATGATTAAACATAATAGACATTCATTGTCTCTTATATTTAACAGCATATGTTTAGAAAATTACTTGCTGCCTCGATATATATATATATATATATATATATATATATATATATATATATATATATATATATAAGAAAAATTAAGGCAGACACGTTATTTTACGTGTAAAATTCTTTGTAAAATAAAGACGGAAGCTGATGATGGTTCTCCTGAAATAGGCCCACGATTCACCATGAAATAACGTGTCTGCCTTTGCTCGGGTGTAATGAAAGCTTTAAAACTAATCCATGGTCCTGGAGCTCAGACTCTTTGGACGTTGGCACGAAAGACTAAAAAGCAATAGTTGTTTCCAGTTAAATCGAAACCGTAGACTGAAAGAAAAATGAATGGATGTAAGTCAAATTTTGATTTCCTGGTATCGATATCAAATTTTCTGCACTATTGTAAGAACTGCAACCTTGAAACTTTTGAATATCGTTTCTTATGTCTTTGTCGATGAGTGTATCAAATTTGATTAAAATCGGACCATTCCTTCTATAACCCGATTTTCCGATTATCGATTTTCGATATTTATCGGGGGTACCTCGACACAAAACCTAGCTAAGAACACTCGCAGATGCTTATAGTACAACTGTGTAAATTTTCAAGAAAATCGGTTCAGCCGTTTCGGAGTCTCTAGGTAACGGACACACACACAGGTACACACACACACACAGACAGACAAAGTTCCATTTATAAATAAGTTTAGATATGTTTCGAGCTCTCTTAGAGAGTTTTCCTACCACTGTATGTGCAGGATATTCCTTTGGATTCTGCTATACCCATACTGCATGCTGATATATATATATATATATATATATATATATATATATATATATATATATTGTTCATATTCAGAAGTAACCGCATCTGTGCATCTGTGTTGCTCTCGGTTAGAGATTTGACCTCAGGCTTTCAATTTTGCCGGCGCTTCGTCAAAATCTATTACGGCTTCATCAGCTAGCTCGAATTGTTTTCGATGGGAACTTTTGGGGTTTAATGCTACCCACTGACCACCCTCCGCATATCATTTGAGCGGTATTCAAAGTTTGCAATCTTACCCTACTCGCCACACACCCTCCCACAGACAGGAGCACAAATACTACCCTCCCTACGTTTCATTTGCTGGCTTCAAAAAATATCTCGCTCTTTTCATTAGTGCCCTTGAGGAAGCTAGAGGTCACCTCTTTCTTTGGTTATTTTCATCTCTTGCAAAATTTTACAAAAGGTCTCGTTACTAGCATACCGCAGCTGTTGCCCCATTCTAGTTCTTAAGCGGAACTAATTACATATCGTTTTTTCCCACGAGCCACAGAGTTATCGGTTAGCTACATTCATATGCCATGTCCTTTCAGTACGTTGCGGATCATGACCCTCCACTTCCTCCTATCTCATTTTTCTCTTAATATATCTTGTCTTGTTTTTGCTCCCAAATCCAGCTCTGCTATCCATTTGGTTAAGCCCATCAAGTTATGTGCTGTTTACCATTGTCTCCTATCCGCCTTATGAATATCAGATTCTCCAAACCCTTCTTCCTCACTGCGTGTCTCAGAAACTTCGGCTGTCTCTTCCTGATAGTAAGTATAAGTTTCCTTTTCGTTTCCATTATCTCCAAAACATTGTCGTTACTCACATTTTCGATCCATGGTATCCTCAGCATCTTTCTGCAGAACCACATTTCTGTTGCTTCGAGTCTGGTCTCCATCTTTGAGGCAATTTTCCAGCATTCGCTGCCATACAAGACGACAGCTATCCCATGACAGTCCAGTAAACTTTTCTTTGTTTCCAACGAAATTTTCCCGTCACTCAGTACTCTACTCAACTTTCGGAATGCGTCTTTCGGATCTTAGTGTCGCACTTTCCGTCCTCTATAAAACCAAATTTCCCTTTTTGAACTGATCCCTTTAATGAATCTATGGAGGTAGACTGTTCTCGTCCCACTGCCTATGTCTAGGGATATCTCTTCTAGTTCTTATTTTTAGTACTGATCAGTTATCGCTCGTCCTGTTTCCACTAGGTCCAAGTACACACTGCCTGTTCCAGCGATTAAACTGATCTCTTTGATTAATCTCTGGAGGTAGACTGTTCTCGTCCCACTGCCTATGTCTAGGGATATCTCTTCTAGTTCTTATTTTTAGTACTGATCAGTTATCGCTCGTCCTGTTTCCACTAGGTCCAAGTACACACTGCCTGTTCCAGCGATTAAACTGATCTCTTTGATTAATCTATGGAGGTAGACTGTTCTCGTCCCACTGCCTATGTCTACGGATATCTCTTCTAGTTCTTATTTTTAGTACTGATCAGTTATCGCTCGTCCTGTTTCCACTAGGTCCAAGTACACACTGCCTGTTCCAGCGATTAAACTGATCTCTTTGATTAATCTCTGGAGGTAGACTGTTCTCGTCCCACTGCCTATGTCTACGGATATCTCTTCTAGTTCTTATTTTTAGTACTGATCAGTTATCGCTCGTCCTGTTT
Organism: Ascarosepion bandense; assembly: GCA_037127315.1. Classification (NCBI taxonomy): domain Eukaryota; kingdom Metazoa; phylum Mollusca; class Cephalopoda; order Sepiida; family Sepiidae; genus Ascarosepion; species Ascarosepion bandense. The sequence goes on along the minus strand of JBBBDQ010001714.1, from coordinate 902,097 downwards.
CCACTAGGTCCAAGTACACACTGCCTGTTCCAGCGATTAAACTGATCTCTTTGATTAATCTATGGAGGTAGACTGTTTTCGTCCCACTGCCTATGTCTAGGGATATCTCTTCTAGTTCTTATTTTTAGTACTGATCAGTTATCGCTCGTCCTGTTTCCACTAGGTCCAAGTACACACTGCCTGTTCCAGCGATTAAACTGATCTCTTTGATTAATCTATGGAGGTAGACTGTTCTCGTCCCACTGCCTATGTCTACGGATATCTCTTCTAGTTCTTATTTTTAGTACTAATCAGTTATCACTCGTCCTGTTTCCACTAGGTCCAAGTACACACTGCCTGTTCCAGCGATTAAACTGATCTCTTTGATTAATCTATGGAGGTAGACTGTTTTCGTCCCACTGCCTATGTCTAGGGATATCTCTTCTAGTTCTTATTTTTAGTACTGATCAGTTATCGCTCGTCCTGTTTCCACTAGGTCCAAGTACACACTGCCTGTTCCAGCGATTAAACTGATCTCTTTGATTAATCTATGGAGGTAGACTGTTCTCGTCCCACTGCCTATGTCTACGGATATCTCTTCTAGTTCTTATTTTTAGTACTAATCAGTTATCACTCGTCCTGTTTCCACTAGGTCCAAGTACACACTGCCTGTTCCAGCGATTAAACTGATCTCTTTGATTAATCTATGGAGGTAGACTGTTCTCGTCCCACTGCCTATGTCTAGGGATATCTCTTCTAGTTCTTATTTTTAGTACTGATCAGTTATCGCTCGTCCTGTTTCCACTAGGTCCAAGTACACACTGCCTGTTCCAGCGATTAAACTGATCTCTTTGATTAATCTATGGAGGTACTAATATCTCTTTTAGTTCTTATTTTTAATACTGCTTGCTCGATTTTTGTGGTATAGACACCTAAGTCTCCAATAATATAATAGATAATTTTTCAAGAATTCACCCAATTGTGTCCTTATGAATACACCTTTATATGAAAAAGTTTACGTGCTTAATTTAATTTGATACAAGCCAAGTCGGACACAAGTTCATCTCAATCGATCTCTTTCGGGAGATAGGTGACTTTTTTTACTGTTTTATTTCAATCCGTTATATATTTTTTGTGTGTTTATTTTCTCTTATATTGACATTTTTGTCGGAAATCAAATTTTGGTCAATATTTCCCAATCAATAGTCTCCATAATAACGGCTGTCTTTTCATTAGTGATATCCTGACGCGGTTGTTAAGCGCCATTAAGCATTTTTCTTTCTTTTTTTTTTTTCTTTGGCCGGAAAAGTGTTTCAAATAAAAGCAAAAAGATGACGTGGTTGGGGTTTTGCGGGTGTAGAAAGGCGTTTTAAATAAAACATGACTCTAAAGTGAAAATTAAAAAAAATGTATAAACTTTAATTTTTTTTTTTATTATTTCCTTTTTTTTTTAATTTTAACGTTTGAATTTCTAAGCTGTGCTGGTTTTGTTGGGTAATGTTGATACAAAAAAAAAACCAGAGCTGTTAAAAACGCAAGAAAAGAAAGAAAATTCAATGAACCTAAAAGAAAAATAAATGAAGAAAAATTATTTAAAAAATGTTGTTTAAAAAAAAGTAGTTTGAAAGAAAGGCGGATAAAATGAAAAGAAAAATAACAATAGAATTAAAACGGAGGACGAAAGACAATTTGCGAGGTCGCGAATTTGCGAGGAGAAAAGAAGCTGGTTCTGAGATAAATGGAAGGAATCTTTGAGAGGAATTAGAAAAAGACGAAAAGTGGGAAAAGAAAAATGACAAAGGGCGTGGGAGAAACCAGCTAACCTCCCCAAAATACTCAGGTAAGCAAGCATGGGGAAGGAAGTTCCACAGCGGGGATGTGCAAGTAAAGAAACTCATGGTGTAGAATTGACGGTTACATTTGCCTATTTTGACAGCAAAAGAATGTGATTTAGTTGCCAATATAGTTGCAAAATCTTGAGGACGGGGTACCTCATCAGAAAAAAAACTTCCTGGCTCGGCACAGCGATCCAAACTTCTTAGCAGTGGATATGGCTACTGATTCGATATATTGGTTTCACTTGAGATCGGCTGAGTGACTGAAGCCGAGGAGGCGCAGAGTATTGCTTTCGGGGATCCTAGTGTGAGCCATATTAATTGAAGGTAGGAGAAGTTCTCTATGGTGGTTAAAGGAGAGTAGCTTCGTTTTAAAAGCATTAAAATTTACGAACCATTTCTTACTTCAATCCATCACAGATTAGAGGTTCTTCCCAAGAGCAGAAGCGTGATCTGCTTTGTCAGCCTTGATAGATTTCATATTGAGACGGGGGTAGATGGTGGTGCCATCTGCATCAGTGTCAACTTGATTAAATGAACTGCTCCACTATCAACTATATATACTAGCTGTATAGCCCGGCGATTATCGAGATTTTTTAGTAGTTACGTTGAAGTAAGGTCAAGTGGTTATTCAATAAGCTCCAGTATGAGATTGCCGTGACGCCTAAGCTAAAAAAAAATGCGAAGTAAATATTGTTCTTTTTTTTTTCCTTTTTTTTTCCTTTTTTTTTTCGTTTTTTTTTTTGTATTTGTAAAACGGGATTCATGCTTGGTCAATTTAAACGTACCGCCACTTTTTTAATTGATCGACACATTTACGTAAACAGTAGCTACATTTCTGTTTTAAAAATCTGGCAAAAATTAAATATACGTCGCTGACACGTTATTGAAGTCAATTTTTTAAATTAAAACTTACCTTTATCTGATTTCAAACAATTGTACATGCTTATTGTCTGAAATATTCGGTAAAAGCTTTTATCAGTTACGGTAGTCCTAAGTGTCAGCGTTTATCTCAGGCGATGACAGCTGTGATGATAACCGGAAACTGTCAAGAAGACTAAGTAGGGAGGGCATAGGCGACAAAAATATACGAATTTATTTTTTTATGTAAGGGAAGACAACTCTTGAATCACGTGACCTTTTAATGATAAATATCACGTACGGCCACCCGTACAAATAAAGATACGAACAATCAAAATGCACACAATTAAAATGTTTTAATTATTTTAAAAATTGCCGGGCTCAATCATTTGTATTACGCTTTTAAATTTTCGATTAGTAATTGTAGTCTTCATGCATTAATTACATACCCTAGTCAGCCCAATAGAGGAAGAAATTTAAAAACAATTATGAAACATTTTATATCATTACAATAAAAAATTTAAAAAAATGAAAATAATTCTTGTAAAAATGAATTATTCATTGAATATTTTTTCTTTTCAGACTATGATATGCTTAATTTATATTGTTCATAAAAGCAATCATAAGTTTATCCACATAAAAATTGGCATAGTTATTGCATTTTTCACAATTCGGACCTATTTTTTAAAAAGTCGGGGACTATTAGAGAAAAAAAACTGTTGATTAGCATTCCCCAATGACTCCTGAATTTAATTATATTAGGATTATTGCTGCTTGTTGTCAAATTTTGAAGCATTTCTGGAAATTAATTGGTGGGGGATGTAACATTTGTAAAAGAAATCTTTTTATTAATATTTTTACAAAATAATGATTTCAAAATTGATTTCAGTCAATTATGAATAAGTCCTGAAATTTTCATCAAAATCCGACCATTATTTGATTTTTGCAAGAATTTCCAAATTAATGTGTCTTTCACGGTCAAAAAAGTGCATAGTACAATATTACGTTTTTTTTTACTTAAACGTTGCGTCAATTGGCGTAAGAAAAAAAAAGATTTTCTACAAAAATTTCGAACGTGTTAGAAATAATTAAAAAAATTTAAAAAATAATTAAAAATGCTTTGATCTATCCTCTTAATGATAATGTAAACATTTTGCCGATAAAACTTTGTTTTTATTTAGTTTGGGGCCTTTTCCCTTCATACTATGCTGTTTTTTCAGCGATTTTGTGGAGGTACTTATATAATTTATCCTGATATTTTTCTTTTTTTATTAAATTGTAATTTTTGTTATATTATTACGCATTTATAATTTTTAATTATTGAATACTTATTTCTGGGCTTACGGTCTATCACGTTGAATACCCCGGTTCTCGCTCGATCACCGAAGTTAAGCAACGTTGAGCCTGGTCAGTACTTAGATGGGTAATCGCTTGGGAATACCAGGTGATGTAAGCGTTCTATTGACGGATGTGTGTTGTGGCGCTTGGAAAGAGAAATCGGTGAGCAGAGTTCGAATTCCAGTTGAATTAAGCACTGGTACCCTTGGGAAAGGTATTACTCCGTCCCTTCTTTCTAGTTATGGGTTAAATAACAAGGGTAGGACTTGGGGACCCTGCCCTTAAAAACAAATTCCAACGAATCTTGATACTCGAAAAGAAAACAGTATTACTAGACACAAAAACTTATATAAAAACAACAATAAATTGTTGAAAGAAAAAAAAGGTATTACCAACCAAAAATAAATAAAAATTTAGTTGGCAATAAATGACCACCCATCCCGAGGTTGATTTGCCATAAAAACAAAACAACCAACCAACAACTTATTTCTGTATTTTCTAAGATGAGTTGTGGAATCCATTGTTTTACCTTTATTTTGAAAATAAGTGTTATGTCAGTCAGTTAAGTGCCATGCGCGATACACGCTTGGGCGATCATGTCTCGAAAGAGACATGACTGACTGGGCAGAAGATTATCCCGCAGTAGGTTGCCATTGCTTTCTGCGGTAGACTGGTTGCCGACCAAGGCTATAGAACCCAATCTGTCCTATTATTTAACCCATAACTGGAGGGAAGAGACGGATTAATACCTTTCCCAAGGGTATTTGCGCGTAAGTGAATGCAAGGAATTCAACTGGAATTCGAACTCGGTTTCCCGATTTCTCGTTCCGAGCCGATATCCACTGCGCCACAACGCACATCCGTGTTATGTAACGAGTCTTATTATTATGCGTGACTCACTAAGAAATATTAAAAACATTCACTGCCCTGTATTTGTTCAATTACTTATACACTGATATGAATAATTCTAAAATATTATATATTTAAGACTAACATTTCTCTTTTTAGGCCAGTTAAATACCATACATGATACACGATTGTGCGATCATGTCTATTTCGAGACATGACTGGGTAAAAGATTTGCCATTACTTTCCGTGGTAGACCGGTTGCCAACCAAGGCGACAGAATTGAATCTGTTCTGCTTATCAAACCATAGCTGGAGAAATAAGGAAAAACCTTTACCAAGGTTATTCGTGCGTAAGTGAATGAAACGAATTCGACTGGGATTCGAAATCGGATTTCCAATTTCATTTTCCGAGCCTATATTCATTACACCACATACGTAAATTTCGAAATTGTTGGGAAACAAGTGCCAAGTAGGCATCTATGCAGATGATACCAGAATTTACTCCCGCATCAGTAAAAATTCCGGCGAGGCAGACAAACATAACCTCGCTGCTGATCTTGAGAGGGATCTACATTCTGTGGTGGATTGGGGTAAAAAGTGGCTTGTAAATTTCAATGCGTCTAAGACCAAGCTGCTGCCTGTCAATCATCACAGGCAACCTCTCCTGCCTCCCATAAGCAAGGACCAAGCGAGTCTCCCTGGGAGCAATACACTGCGCCTCCTCGGCCTTACCCTCTCTTCCGATCTCAAATGGAACCATTACATTGAGTCGATAGCTAAATCCACTGCTAGGAAAGTTGGGTCACTGTGTCGAGCCAGGATGTTTTGTCCGCCTGAATCCATCCTGCATATATACAAATCAACTATTCGTCTGTGCATGGAGTACTGCTGTCATATATGGTCAGGCGACCCGGCTTTTCATATCAGTATTCTTGACAGGCTCTAAAGAAGAATCAGTAATGTAAGAGGTACCCACTCGACTCCAGCCAGTTTCTCACGGACGGGATGTGGCTTCCCTCTGTCTGTTCTATAAATACTTTCATGGCTTCTGCTCCAACGAACTTAAGTCACTGGTGCCTCTGCAACAGGTGTTTACTCGTGCAACCAGACTGGCAACTGGGTCCCACCCATCCACAGTTAGATCAACGAAATGCAGACGACAATTCTACTTCTTCAGTTTCTTTTCTAGCACTTCCCGCCACTGAAACTCGCTTCCATATTCTTGCTTTCCTGACAGCTACAACCTCCAGGAATGTAAATGCAATAATCAATAATCTCTTGACCATTTGACTCTAGTTATTTCTACACCACCCTGTATATCCTTTCCTTTTTCTCCACCTTTGCAACTGTCATCACACCTGTATTCTCACCCTTCACTTGCTCCTTTCTAACTGGTTCGTCTTTCTCTTCACTCTCTCCTACCTAATCATTTTACTATTATGTAGACCCTAATATTTTTACTCTTTTACTCTTATGTAGTCTCCTAATCTTTTTACTCTTACGTAGCCCCCTGCACATCAGTGGCGTTACCGCCTTGCTCGGGGTGATACGATTAAAAAAATCATTTATGAGTCGTGGTGTTTTTTTTGTTTGTCTCTGACTTGAGTATCACTGATTTTCTTTCTCTAACATCAATTATTCAAACGTTTTTTTTTTAACAATTTTTGCCTATACTTTTATTTTTTTATCCTTTTCTTATTTACTGTCTGCAAGTAACATTTTTATTTTGACGAGGACATATTTTTAAGTTTGTCTGAAGAGCGTCTAGAGTCTTAACGTTTCTTTTATTGGAATTTAAAATTTCAGAATATCATAAATAATTTAATTTCACGGCTTCTGCTCCGATGAACTTATATCATTGGTGCCCCCTAAATACGAATTTGTACAAGATACTAGATTAGCAACTAGATCCCACCCTTTTACAGTGAAACCGATAAAATGCAACTGCAACTTCTACTCCAATAGTTTCTTTCCTCGCACTTCCCGACTGTGGAATTCCTTCCACACGATTGCTTCCCCGACGGCTACAATCTCCAGGAGTTTAAATGTAAGGTCAATAGACACCTCCTAACACACTAACCTGCACCCATTCTATCATCACTCTTCCCATCTGCCCAACCCTCATCCTCGGTATCCTTACTCATCTGTCACCTTCCTCCTGACATTCCCTATGTCTAACCACTCCTTCTCTTTACCTTCCCCTATGTAGCCCCATGCGCAATAGTGGCAGAGGAATGCCTTGCTTGGGGTGAAATGATTAAAAAAAAATTCGGAGTAATCGTAGCTCACCGTGAAACTAACCTTCAGTCTGCAATACTCGCCTCTGATTTCTCGATTGCTGGTTACCTTTTCGTCTTTAGAACGGGCTCTAATGACCATATGCATGGCCTGGGAGTTTATTGCCACGTTCTCCCTCTGGCTAGGGAGATGTCTCTTGAATCTCCTGACTGTCCTTACGTCTGACTGTCCTATTAAACTCATTTATCTCTATCTTCTCTTTGGATAGAAGTATCTCTCTATCTGTTTTTTTATCTTTATTGAATTTGTAATTAATATATATATTTGTGCGTTGTGGTGCAGTGGAACGAGAAATCGGAGAGCCGAGTTCAAATTCCAGTTGAATTCTTTGCAATCACTTACGCGCAAATACCCCTGGGAAAGTTATTAATCAGTCTCTTCCCTCCAGTTACGGGCTAAATAACAGGACATATTGAGTTCTATAGCCTTGGCTGGCAACCAGTCAACCGCAGAACGTAATGGCAACCTACAGTCCGATATGTCTATTTCGAGACATGATCGCCCAAGCGTGTATCACGTATGGCACTTAACTGACTGACTGAATTGATTATACTAATTTACACCGACTAATACTAAATTAAAACTTAAGACCTCCTACAGAAGGTAGCTGAAGAGAGTGACTAGAAAAGACTACAAATAAACTGCAAAAAAATGTTTATCAGCAAAAAAGGAAACCCAAAATGCCAAATATAGGTGACGGACACTAAAATCAAGCAGGTACAAAAATTTAAATACCTAAGAAGTGTTCTAACAGAAGACGGAAAGTGCGACACAGAGATCCGAAGGCGAATTGACATGGCGAAGGAAGCGATCCAGGACTTGAGTAAAGTATTAAGAAACAGGACAATTTTGCTAGAAACAAAGAGGAGAGTACTGGATTGTTATTTGATGTCAGTTATTCAATATGGCAGTGAATGCTGGACAATATCATCAAAGATGAAGGAAAAACTTGAAGCAGGTAAAATGTGGTTCTACAAAAGGATGCTGCGGATACCATGGGTCGAGCATGTGAGCAATTACGAGGTTTTGGGAAAGGTGGAAACGAAAAGGAAATTAATACTGAGCATCAGGAAGAGACAACTAAAGTTCCTGGGATATGCAATGAGAAATGAGGGCTCGGAGAACCTGATACTAACAAGTCAGATAGAGGGGAAAAAGAGACAGGGGAAATGTTATGTCGTGAGCAAGAATAAATAACTCAACAACAGGAATAGGTTAATTGTTGTATTCCGTGAAAATAGTATTTACAAAGGTTATTAGTATCCAATACAAGAATAAAGGTTAATCGTCTCAACCGTCGTAAGACGTAGTATGAGCAATGGGTACTTCCGGGTCGTCACCGGAAGTCTACGACTGACTTATCGATCGGCTGCTCGACACACTCCCCTACGTAGATGCCACCATTACTTTACATAGTAATGGAATAGTCCATTATAGCCGAATAGGCGCGGGCGTCCCAACAGGAAAGTAGAGGATAACATATTTGAAGGACCTGATCAGGTGGATGACAGAACGAGGGTTGCATGGTGCAACAGGAAAAAGCGTGCTAAGAGCCACCAGGGATTGGCAGATGTGGAAAGCCATGGTCGCCTTTGTCCCGAAAGGGCATGGCACATAAAAAAATAAGAACTTTTTTCAATAGAAATAGATAGGCTCTCCTGTTGCTAGGTTCGTACTCTACCCATTTCTTTTGAACAGGAGAAAAGGCTCATTCCTTGTTTCCTGTTCAGGACGGGATTCCCGGTTTCTTTTCTCTCTTCAGGTACTGTCATGAGTTTTTTGTGATGTGTGTGCGTGGTGGCAATGTCTCTTCATCTTGATTGTTCCGGGTTAGCAGTTTTCTGGTTGGTGCTTCCGACTAGTATTTAGGAACCCGAACTCTTGCGTAGCATCTTGAGAAGCTGCTTTGATCAATAGTTAAATACGATCAGGATTCTAGCAGTACCATGTTGCGCATGGATGAATGTCCATGCAAACACCTCCAGTGGGCAACCTTGAGGCCACACTATGCTACAGACTGCGCCAGTTCCTTTCCCACGCATATTGCATTTGACGACCAACTACTACTATTACTTTAGGCCTCTCCTTAACAATAACCCCAAAACAAGACCATAAACAATCAAATATATAAAACCAAGCCAGCTAAACAAAAACTACCTAAACCTCCAGAACATTTCTTTTTCTGCCATCCGTGTTACTCGTACAAAGTTTTGCAGTGTTGAATTGTTCATTTCTCCAAACATCCTAGCTCTCTGTGAAACTCACCTTAACTCTGCAATCCCCTCCTCTGATTTCTCGATTCCTGGTTACCTTCCTGTCTTTAGGACGGGCTCTAATGACCATATGCATGGCCTGGGAGTGTAGGGAGATCTCTCTTGAATCTCCTGACCATCCTTACATCTCTCCCTATTAAACTCAGTTATCTCTTCTTTCTCTACTGTCTCCCTTCCTCTCATAACTATTGCGTGCACGATAGTATTTTTGACAATTTAGAAAAGGATTTTTCCTTTAGTCCATTTGCTAATATGTTTGTTTCTGGCGACTTTCATACCAATCGTGCCTAGTAGCTTAACTACTTAATCACTCAATCACTCAATCTCTCATGTAAGTAGTAGATTTCCCTAGTAAACCAGAAGGATATGTTTCTCTTCTAGATCTCACCTTTACTTCGACCTCTGACTCACGTCATGCTATGCAGCTCTGATCTCTTTGCAACTCTGGTGTCTGTAAACATTCTCTTTTCTCTCTCCTACCATACATAAACCTCAATAACCATTTCTTCCGGCTGTACCAGAGTGATATGTCTGATTACAATATACGTTTATTTGTCTCTGCTCATAATGAATGCAAGCGTGTCTTAAATGAAAGTTATTTCTTTGCTGATAAAATGAAACAACGTATAGCATCTCGCAAGTTCTACTCTAAAGATTACTGGCAGCTCCGTAAGAGCATGCTAAAAAACAGTGCGTTGTGGTGCATTGGATATCGGCTCGGAACGAGAAATCAGGGAGCCGAGTTCGAATTCCAGCTGAATTCATTGCATTCACTTACGCGCAAATACCCTTGGGAAAGGTATTAATCCGCCTATTCCTTCCAGTTATGGGTTAAATAACAGGACAGATTGGGTTCTATAGCCTTGGTCGGCAACCAGTCTACCGCAGAAAGCAATGGCAACCTACTGCGGGATAATCTTCTGCCCAGTCAGTCATATCTCTTTCGAAACATGATCGCCCAAGCGTGTATCACGTATGGTACTTAACTGACTGAACAACAGCAAACATTCAAATACACATTTATTCAATCAGTTCAATTGCATCAACAGCAAACAGTGTGAATGCTTTGCTCGTAAAATCTCTTTCAACGCAACACTTTGACTCGTCTGTGAGTAGAATAGAATTACCAACTAGAATAGAGGCTCAACTGAATGATATACGCATAACCCCGTCTCTGGTCTCGTATATCATTTCTAAATTAGACTGGATGGTGATGGAATCCGAGTTATTGTCCTAAATAAATGTGCCACTTAAGCTTCAAACTCTACAATTTTTTGCATCGCTGTTTCTAGTTTTCCTGCTTGCAGCAAGGCGTCATCTGTAGTTCCTGCTTTTAAGAACTGTGTTAGCTTCGTACCGCTTTTCGAGAAAGTATTCGAGACTTTGTTTATATTTCTGAGATGAGGTAGTATTTACTCGATTTACATTATTCGGACGTTTCGGCCGTTTTACGCTCCTTCAGGTGCTAGGAATTTTGAACCGAACCCCGGGGTTCTCATTCCTAGATTCGTAGAGCCTCTTTTGGTCGTCATGGATTATCTTCCTCTAACCCTCTAAGTTACTTGTTCACTACTAGTGTAACCTGGTATTGAACTCACAACTCTTTGGTTCAAGTCACAGGAACTCATCATCGTCTATATCCACTGGGCCACGTGTCCTTAAAGACAAGAACAACTGAATTTCTGGGGCTTATAAACCTAATGTTCAGTAACCATTTTTTACCAGAGTTCATATTGCAATTCATATTATTCATAACAAAGGGTTCGGTTCGAAATTCATAACACCTGAAAAAGGCCGGAGCGTACTAAGACCGAAACGTCGTACAAATGTCAACAAAGATGAGGACAATTGTTCGAATAATGTAAATAATATATTCGAGATTCGAATCAATACTAAAGTAACGAAGCATCTCACCTCTGACAAACAACATGGCTTTTGCTTCGATAGATCTCCGCTGATGTGACTTCGGTCATCACTGAACATGTATACCAGGCTCTTGATAATCATATCGAAGCTGAACCTGATGCCGTAGATATCTCGAAAGCATTTGACAGGGTTACACATACTGGTTTTCTCCCCAAGCTTCAGATCGACGGTATTTCTGGACAATTGTTTGATTTAATCCAATCATTCCTTTCAAATTGAGATAAGGATGTGGTTGTGAACGAGCAAGCTTCCAGATTCTGTCATGTAAACGCCGGTGTCCCTCAAGGCTCTATCCTAGGTTTACGCTGTTTCCGGTCTTTATTAATGATCTTCCTGGCGTCGTCCATTCCCAAGTAAGCATCTATGCAAATGACACTACCATTTACTCCCGTCTCAATAATGCATATGCCAAGACTGACAAAGCAAACCTAGCTGCTGTTCTTGATAGTGACATTCAATCAATGGTTAAGTGGGTCAGGAATTGCTTGTAAATTTTAATGCCTCCAAAAATAAACTGTTCTCCTTTAACCACCATAGAAAATCTTTCCTGCCAGCCATCAGCAATGGCTGATGCAAGCGTCCTAGAGAGCAGTAGACTGCGTCTATTTGACCTCAATTTTCAACCGACTTGAAGTGGAACGAACTTATCGATTCGATAGCTGCGTCTACTGTTAGGAAAGGTGGGTCTCTGTGTCGGGCCAGAGAGATTTTTCTCGTCAGAATCCCTCTTGTATATTTAAAATCTACCATTCTTCCGTGCATTGAATACTGTTGCCATATCGTGTCGGGCGCTCTTGCTATTCATTTCGAGGTTCTCGTCAGAATCCATCTTGCACATTTATAAATCTACCATTCTTCCGTGCATTGAATACTGTTGCCATATCGAGTCGGGCGCTCTTGCTATTCATTTCGAGGTTCTTGTCAGAATCCATTTTGCACATTTATAAATCTACCATTCTTCCGTGCATTGAATACTGTTGCCATATCGAGTCGGGCGCTCCTGCTATTCATTTCGAGGTTCTCGTCAGAATCCATTTTGCACATTTATAAATCTACCATTCTTCCGTGCATTGAATACTGTTGCCATATCGAGTCGGGCGCTCCTGCTATTCATTTCGAGGTTCTCGTCAGAATCCATTTTGCACATTTATAAATCTACCATTCTTCCGTGCATTGAATATTGTTGCCATATCGAGTCGGGCGCTCCTGCTATTCATTTCGAGGTTCTCGTCAGAATCCATTTTGCACATTTATAAATCTACCATTCTTCCGTGCATTGAATACTGTTGCCATATCGAGTCGGGCGCTCCTGCTATTCATTTCGAGGTTCTCGTCAGAATCCATCTTGCACATTTATAAATCTACCATTCTTCCGTGCATTGAATACTGTTGCCATATCGAGTCGGGCGATCCTGCTATTCATTTCGAGGTTCTCGTCAGAATCCATCTTGCACATTTATAAATCTACCATTCTTCCGTGCATTGAATACTGTTGCCATATCGAGTCGGGCGCTCCTGCTATTCATTTCGAGGTTCTCGTCAGAATCCATTTTGCACATTTATAAATCTACCATTCTTCCGTGCATTGAATACTGTTGCCATATCGAGTCGGGCGCTCCTACTATTCATTTCGAGGTTCTCGTCAGAATCCATCTTGCACATTTATAAATCTACCATTCGTCCGTGCATTGAATACTGTTGCCATATCTGGTCGGGCGCTGTTGCTATTCATTTCGAGGTTCTCGTCAGAATCCATCTTGCACATTTATAAATCTACCATTCTTCCGTGCATTGAATACTGTTGCCGTATCGAGTCGGGTGCTCCTGCTATTCATCTCGCGGTTCTCGTCAGAATCCATCTTGCACATTTATAAATCTACCATTCGTTCTTGCATTGAATACTGTTGCCATATCTGGTCGGGTGCTTGTGCTATCCATCTCGTGGTTCTCGACAAAATCCAAAGAAAATTGTGCAATATGATCGGTCCTGACTTGGCATCTTGACTTCAGCTACTTTCTCCCCAACGTGATGTGGCTTCCATCCACAAATATTTTCCATAGCAACTGCTCTCACGAGATTTTTGCCCTGGTGTCTCTTCTACGTTAATTTAAGTCGGATACTAGATTGGCATCTAGGTCTCACCCTTTTACCGTTGAAATAATTAAACGCAACTACGACTTTTCCCTGAACAGTTTCTTTACTAGCACTTTCTCTCTGTGGAACTCCCTTCCATTTCCTTGCTTTCATGACAGCTACAATCTCCAAAAATTTAAATGCAACGTCAATTGCCATGTTATATCTTCTTGAATACCATTCACCTTTTATCCTTTCTTCAATACCCTATGCACCCAGTCTTTTCTCTTCCCTGATAAGTACAATCTCCAAAAATTTTAATGCAACGTCAACTGCCATCTTCTATCTTCTTGAATCCCATTCATCTTTTATCCTTTCTTTAATATCCTTTGTACCCAGTCTTTTCTCTTCCGATAGCTACAATCCCCAAAAATGTAAATGCAACGTCAATTGCCATCTTCTATCTTCTTGAATCCCATTCATCTTTTATCTTTTCTTTAATATCCTTTGTAACCAGTCTTTTCTCTTCCGATAGCTACAATCTCCAAAAATGTAAATGCAACGTCAATTGCCATATTCTATCTTCTTGAATCCCATTCATCTTTTATCCTTTCTTTAATACTCTCTATACCCAGTCTTTTCTCTTCCGATAGCTACAATCTCCAAAAATGTAAATGCAACGTCAATTGCCATCTTCTATCTTGAATCCCATTCATCTTTTATCTTTTCTTTAATACCCTCTGTACTTTTCTCTTCCCTGATAGCTTCAATCTCCAAAAATATAAATGCAACGCCAATTGCAATCTTCTGTCTTCTTGAATCCCATCCATCTTTTATCCTTTATATTATACGCATAGTACCCAGTCTTTTCTCTCAGTGAAAATGATTAAAAAATATATGTCAATGTTTAAATTATTTCACGTTCATTTTTCAATAAGCACTTGATTGCATTGTATATGAATCCGAATCCCAGGATTTGTGCTACCAGTGAAGAAAAATGTATATCTATTATTATTATAAATTAGACCATTCATAAACCTGTTGGGTTTCTTCTAAAAGCAGTTCATAATGCAAAATGAAATAATAATATCAAGAATTTTACTATTATTTACACATATTTTAATATATATTTGCAATAAAAGTTTTCGCAACAATTATAATTACTTATATTATACAACTGGGCCCGGTTCCACCCTTTTTATGTTGTACCCAACGCTATACCCAAATCAACATACACCCTCCATTATTGTCTGATTCCGATATTAGCTTATTTTAAACACGACATCACTTTGTCATTTGTTTTATTTTCAATTGCTACTTATTTATTTATTAGTGCGTCTCTTGAAATGTCATCAACTGTGAGAAGCCTGACGAAGACGGAGAAGGAGAAAGAGGAATGGGGTCGTTGATGCGTGTGAATGTGATGTCAGCACAGTCTGACATATCCTGATGGTGATCATCTCGACTGACACACAACCGTCAATGGACCTAACTCCACTAATTCCTAATCATTCTTTACTGATGGCTTCGGACAGACGGACGGACAGCTCTGTTATTACAATAGAGAGTATAGCACTTTTATTATACACCGAGCATTATTTCATTATCACCAGCACGCAACGAGTGATATTTCATATATATATATATATATATATATATATATATATATATATAAAGTCAACCATCCGTCCGTGCATGGAGCACTGCTGCCATTTATGGTCAGGTGCCCCTGCCGTTCTCCTCAGTGTTCTTGACAAGCTCCAAAGGAGAGTCTGTAATGTGATAGGTACTGATCTGGCGACTCGACTGCAGCCACTTTCCCATCGTCGAAATGTGGCCTCCCTCTGTCTCTTCTATAAATACTTTCATGGCTTCTGCTCGGATGAGCTTAAGTCACTGATGCCTCCTCAACAGGTGTTTACCCGTGCAACCAGACTGGCAACTGGGTCCCACCCATTCACAGTCAGGTTAGCCAAATGCAGACGACAATTCTACTCCTGCAGCTTCCTCTCTCGCACTTCCCGCCTGTGGAACTCGCTCCCGTATTCTTGCTTTCCTGACGGCTACGACCTCCAGAAATTTAAAAGCAAAGTTAATACTCACCTACTAACCACTGGCCTCTAGCTCTCTCCCCTCCCCTGTATAATCTTCACTTTCTCTCCGCCCATGTATCTGTCATTGCACCTGCTTTCTCAGCTTTCTATTGTTCCTTTCTAACTAGCTTGTACTCCTCACTCTTTTCTAATTAATCTTTTTACATTTATGTAACCCCCTGCACATCAGTGGCGTTTCTGCCTTGCTCGGGGTGAAATGATTAAAATATATATATATATATATATATATATATATATATATATATATATATATATATATCTTTTATAAACGAGTTATTTCGTGACGTTGGTTTCCACCATGAGTGGTTTCTTCAGGCGATTTTTAATAACTGATTTTACCTTTCAGTTATGAAACATCGCCTGAAGAAACCACTTGTGGTGGAAACCAAGGTAGCGAAATAACTCATTTATAAATGAAAAATATTCAAAAGTTCTACAATTGTATAGAACACTTTTTAATACAAATGTGTACAAATGTGTACTGGTATAACCATATTAGGACCAAAAACTAAGTATTCAACAATCAATCAATATATATATATATATATATATATATATATATATCAGCATGCAGTGTGGGTATAGAAGAATCCAAAGGAGTATCCTGTACATACAGTGGTAGGATAACTCTTTAAGAGAGCTCTAAACATATATGCATATAAATACATATAGAGCAAAAATAAGAAAAATTAAGGCAGACACGTTATTTCATGGTGAATCGGGAGTATGGGCCTATTTCAGGCGAACCATCATCAGTTTCCCTCTTTATTTTACAAAGGATTTTACACGAATCGTGTAAATTCCTTTGTAAAATTCGTGTAAAATCCTTTGTAAAATAAACACGGAAGCTGATGATATTTCGTCTGAAATAGGCCTACACTTCCGATTCAGCATGAAATAACGTGCCTGCCTTAATTTTTCTTATATATATATATTTTTTTTCTTATATATATATATATATATATATATATATATATATATATATTAATGTACAAAGAAATTTCTACGCCTGCACATGTGGTTGAACGCTGATTGCCAGATAAGAAGTAAAACTATAAGAATGGTTAATTCCACTAAACACGATAATAACCTACATTAAGCACCAGATAGAAGTCAGGCTGAATCAACCGAGTCGATATCGCTCGGTTTTTTGTATTTTGTCGGACTCAAAGCCTTCGGGCGGAGAGGAACCCAGAAGTTTATATATATATTTCGGTCGGGTGTCAATCCTGGGTAAAAAAGCAATCGGAGTCTAACCGTACTGATGAGCTGTGATACGGCGAAACAGATCTGTCTGCGGATGACAATATATATATATATACTAAGTTTTTCCTGCATCCTTACGTTTTACCGTGTTGTAGGTGTAAGGGATTACAAAAATTTTCCATATTTTTTATTGTCCCAAGCGCTTTCGTCCACTTGGATAGCATTTTTGAGGATGTTTTAACTCTGGTGTTGTTATTTTCCTCATGTTTTTACTGTTATTTATTTTTGTGATGTTTTGAATCGGACGCGTACATTCATTGCGCTCGGTTGGAATTCATGTGAGCATCTTTCTATGTAAAACAAAATTTTTACACTTTATTTTCACTGTTAAACAATGTGAAGTTGATAATATGAGAGAAAGGTTTGATATACAGGGCATCTCTAATCGTGAGATGTTTCTGATCATAGGATTTATATAGAATTGGAGAATTTCCAACCAGAATTCTTCTTATGGGTTCTTGTAAAGAAATTGAAAATACTTGGATACATTGAGAAATGAATGATAATAACATCTGTCACCGTTACAGCTCATTTCTGACATCTTTTGATTGTAATACCCGAAAGATTATCAAGGTGTATGAACGGATTTTATATATATATATATATATATATATATCGAGGCAGCAAGTAATTTCCTAGACATATGCTATTAAATATAAGAGACAATGAATGTCTATTATGTTTAATCATGAGCCGTTCTAAACGTCGTATTTTTGCTTTAATTTCAGTTGAAAATAAAGACAAAAATTCTCCAACATTTGGATAATTATTTATTGGTTTTCTCTCATGAGCCATCTTCAAAGAGGTAGTTTAAACTGAAATATTATATAATCCACCATCACCGACGATTTTATTTTGTGTTGACATAAAACTCCGCTTGGCAACGGCAATAGATACCAAAAATAATAAACGCAGTTCTTAAGTTTGCGATGCGGTTTTATGACGTCACACCGCGGGATATAATAAAAATAAAATGTCCTAACACTTTTGCACACTACCGGTAGTGTGCAAAAGTATTAAGACAGGGGTGGTTTTCCTAAAAAAAAACACTGAAATTCAAATACAGTGTGAACAGCCAAGTAAATTGCTAATAAATATTGATTATTTAAAACTAAGTGTAAAAGAAATATATTAAAAAGAAGATATATTTAATTTCTCCTATTTTCTATTAAACAAGTTATTTTGAAACTACTCTATTGAACATCTATGGGATATTTTGGATAAAGAATTGATAAATCTAATGTTACTTTGCAAGACTCACTTTGGAAACAAATACATGTTGCTTGGCAGGAGATAACATTAGATACATTGAAAAACCTTGTGATGTCAATGTCTGACAGAATGAAGGCTGTGATCATAGCCAAGGGCTATTGTACTAAATATTAAATTTATTTTGTAACAAGTACTTTTTTCTTGTTAAAGCATTTGTTGAGTAAATCAAATAAAACTATTTTAATTAAATCGTTTATTTTCTGTCCGTATGTCTCATAAAAGATAAAATAGTTCTTGTCCTAATACTTTTGCACAGTATACTATATATATATATATATATATATATATATATATATATATATAATATTAGGACCTTGAATAAGTTCTTGCTGATTTTTCATGAAAAGTAATGTTTTATTTACAAAAATTAGTACGAAACATGCCACTGAAAATATTGTCTATCGCTAGCCACCACCTTTCCCATCTTTCTGGCAGCATTTGAATTCCACGTCGGAAAAATGACACGTCTTTTGAAGCTAACCACGCGTGGATTTTTTTTTTTTTTTGTCTCAGCCAGGCCATTTGCCACCGACCAGAACAAGTGATAATCGGACGAGGTATTTTCTAGTGAATACGGCGGGTGGGTTAAGACGTCCCATTTAAGCGTTTTTAAGTCAAGTAGGTTTTCACCCGTTTGGAACATGTGGCCTAGTCATGTTGCAAAATCATTTTGTCGAGTCTCTGTGCCGTTCTTTCTTCAATGATCGGCTCAAACGCATCAATTGCGGTCGGTCTGTGTTTTGTATACTATGCCACAAAGGAATTGAAATATTGACATAATAGGCAAAGACATCAGAGTAATCAAGAACCTCTACTGGCAGCAAACCACCTGCATACGGACAGGAAACGAGTTCAGCAGGTATACAAAGATAGAAAGGGGCGTAAGACAAGGATGCGTCTTTTCACCAGATCTATTATGCAACCACTCTGAAGATGTCTCAAGTGAACCTGCGTCATAAAAAAAATATCCAAAGGTTGAACAGTTTTTATCTTTATTTCCACCAGAAATTATAGCCAAAATACGATGTTTAGAACAGCTCATAATTAAACGTAATAGAAATCCATTGTCTGTTATATTTAACAATATATTTTAGATATTTATCTACTACCTCAACACACACACACACACACAAACATATATATATATATATATATATATATATATATATATATATATATATATATATATATACTTTTAGCGATTGATATACCATGTATTCATACGCCAGTAGTGTGAGTGTTTTAATTCATTACTCAGTGAACTAATTTATTAATGAATATATATATATATATATATATATATATATATAGTGCATCGAGGCAGCAAATCATTTTCTAAACATATAAGAGAGAATGAATGTCTATTATGTTTAATCATGAGCCGTTCTAAACGTCGTATTTTGGCTTTAATACATCAAATCTAAACAACCAACACTCAATAAAATCACCTTTAAATCCGGACATAACACATTACATTGCATTTGACTACATGGTTTTTTTGTCATTTCGTGCTATCACGAGGTGTGACGTCATAAAACCGCATTGCAAATTTACGAACTGCGTTTGTTATTTTTGGTAACTATTGCCGTTGCCAAGCGGAGTTTTATGTCAACACAAAATAAAATCGTCGGTGATGGTGGATGTTATTGTACTACAGTCTAAATAACCTCTCTGAAGATGGCTCATGTGAGCCGAACGCTTCGAAACAAATTAATAAAAAATTATCCAAATGTTGGTGGGTTTTTGTCTTTATTTTCAACTGAAATTAAAGCCAAAATACGACGTTTAGAACGGCTCATGATTAAACATAATAGACATTCATTGTCTCTTATATTTAATAGTATATGTTTAGAATATATATATATATATATATATATATATATATATATATATATATATATGTTGTAACGCCATTTAGTTATTGTTGTACTGAGGAACCTAGAAGTTATGCCAGGATTCGTCATTGGTGGTCACAATCTGAACAACATAAGATACGCAGATGATACAGTGCTGATGACTGACAAGGAAAGAAAACAACAATACCTCCTAAAAAAGGTAGATGAAGAAAGTCGAATGAAAAGACTACAAATAAACAACAAGAAAATCGAATGTATGGTCATCAGCCAACAAAGGCGCCCAAAATGCCAATTACAGGTTGGGTATACCAAAATCAATCAGGTACAAAAATTTAAGTCCTTGGGAAATGTTTTAATGGAAGACGGAAAGTACGACACTCAGATCCAAAGGCGAACTGGTATGGCCAAGGACGCATTCCAGAAGCTGAGCAAAGTATTAAGAAACAGGAAAATTTCTCTAGAAACAAAGAAGAACCTACTAAATTTCTATGTGATGCCTGTTCTTCAATATGGCAGTGAATGCTGGACAATATCATCAAAGATGAAGGAAAAACTTGAAGCAACTGAAATGTGGTTCTACAGAAGGATGCTGCGGATATCATGGACCAAGCATGTGATCAATGATGAGGTTTTTGATAGGATGGAAGCGAAAAGGAAATTAATACTGAACATCAGGAAGAGACAGCTGAAGTTCTTGAGACATGTAATTAGGAAGGAAGGCTTGGAGAATCTGATACTCACAGGTGAAACAGAGGGTAAAAAGAGACAGGGGAAAGCAGTGGATAACATATTTGAAGGGCCTGAGCAGGTGAATGGCAGAGCAGAGTTTGGGTGGGGTAACAGAAGAAAGCGTGCTAAGAGCCACCAGGGATAGGAAGACGTGGAAAGCCATGATCGCTTACGTTCTGAAGGCACATGGCACATAGACGAAGAATAGGGAATCAAATCATCTCCATAGAATCATCAACAACCTACATAAATCGATCCAATTTCATTTGTTACAACTCTAGCAATCGGGAAATTTTTGACAATTCCAAGATTAAATACATTATCGCTTTAGAAAAAAAGTAAACTCAATACTAATTTAGAATACTCCGTTAAAACCAAGTAAAAATTGATAAGCCAAAAATAATGAAAAATCAGTTAAGCGTAATATTATTTGGTTTAACCCACCCTTCAGCCGTAAGATCCAAGCAAACATTGATAAATTCTTCCTAATTCACAAACATTTTCACCATTCACCCAAACAAAATGCAATGATAAAATCAGTTATAGTTACATTAAGAACATAGATAAATATATTTCACAATATAATAATGTGATATCAAATTGGTCCACCTTAATAATAACAGTTACCCTAACGAATTCAGCAAATATACAACGATAAGACAAAGATGTGTCTTTTCACCAAATCTATTCAACTAGTAAAAATGACTCTTCAAAAAGTAATTGCAACTGCCTAAAAAAAATAAGACCAGCCCATTGAATACCCAATATATGCCCTAAAGTATTGTTTATACAGATCGCATTCATTCGGATATTGATGATGTTAAATTTTACATTGGATCGACCGCTAACATATGGAAATTTCGCTTTAACAACCACATGTTGTCTTTAAACAACAGTAAATACTGCTTTATCGATATATTATTGGAAATTAAAAAACAATAACAAGAACAAAATTATTACCTGGAATATCATCGCTAAATCTTACAATGGAAAAAGAGATCAATGAAACTTATGGCTTTCAAAGAAAATTCTCATCTTAAACCATATAAATAATCCTAATCTAGTTAACAAAAGTGCGTTTTAATAACTACATGTTGTATTTAAACAACAGTAAATACTGATTTATCGATATATTATTAGAAATTAAAAAACAATAACAAAAACCCAATTATCACCTGGAATTTCATCGCTAAATCTTACAATGGATAAAGAGATCAATGAAACTTATGGCTTTCAAAGATAATTGTCATCTTAAACCATATAAATAATCCTAATCTAGTTAACAAAAGTGCGTTTTAATAACTACATGCTAACATAGAAAAATACTTAAATTCTTAAACCCAAGCTGACATAGATTCCTTTATACATTTGCCTCTTTCTTCCTCAAATCCTGACTTTCTCCTTTTGTTTCTTTCTTTCATTCTTTCTTTCTTTCTTTCTTTCTTTCTTTCTTTTTTCATTTATTTCTCCTGCAAATATTACCATTAAAAATTATGAATTACGCCCACTTGATTTTATCTCAAATGCATTTTAATATCTTAATTTTACAATTTTCATTGTATAATTTTACTGTTAATGTTTAAATTCTAAATTTTTTATTTACAAGTAATCTTTGTATATTCAAATTTATATTCGTTATTAAAAAAAACAGTTACCTAACTTTATAAGATTAAACACCCATGAAAATCTAGTGAACTTAAATTCAAGTCTATTAAACTGTCGATTTTTAATATGCACCTGATGATTGCATAACGCATGAAACTCCGAGCCGTACCATCGACGTAGGATATGTATATTAATATATATATATATATATATATACACACACACACACACACACATATATATATATATACATATGAAATAGCTACGTTCATACGACATGAGAGCACTGATTTATTAACACCTGAATAATAACATTATACATGTATGTATCCTCACGTGACATGTATATTTATTAATTCACATAAATATATGTCTGTGTGTGTGTGTGTGTGTGTGTGTGTGTGTGTGTGTGTGTGTGTGTGTGTGTGTGTGTGTGTGAGTAATCGATAAATAATTTATTTATCAGGAATTAAAATTTTTGGAGGTATATATATATATATATATATATATATATATATATATATATATATATATATATATTATAAATTATATTTTAGAATATGTACATAATTGTTTTTATATATATCCACTACAAAGGTACATTTGTTTCGACATTGAAACTTCAATGTCTCATCAGGCGGTATGTATAGGAATGGAAAACCTCTTTTCTTATATTTGGTCAGTTGTGTGTGGGATGTTGGTGGGTGTTAGTGATAAGGGAGCAAGTCTCGTGTATTGACCGTTAGAATTTTGAAGAAAGTGGTGTGGGTAGTTAAAATGGTTGATTAATGAGTGTCTTTGATTTCTAGACAGATTTAACATTAGCAGTTAGAATACATGTACATATAAAAGATCACAATATATATATATATATATATATATATATATATATATATATATATATTGTGATCTTCTATATGTATATGTGTGTACATATCAGTCAGTTAGGTCCCATACGTGATACACTCTTGGGCGATCATGTCTCGAAATAGATATGACTGAGCAGAAGATTATCCAGCAATAGGTTCCCATTGCTTTCTTCGGTAGAGTGGTTGCCTGCCAAGACTAGAATTCGAACTCGTGTGTCTATACATGTATGTACATACATACATGTATATACATACGTGAATTCGAACTCGGGTGTATATACATGTAAATATTCACGTATTTATATACAAGCAGGTGTTCAAGTAAAGATTTATATGCAAATAAGTATATAATTTAAGTTCCTTAAAATGGCCCTCTTATGTTTTTACATAAAACACATGAAATTCCTCTTTAAAGACTTTAAATTTATAGCATTATTAATTTATTTTTATTATTTGAATTTTTTAATGATAACTATTATTATTCTTATTAAAACCATATATTTTTATAATTATTATTATTAATAATATTAGTAGTAGTAGTAGTTTTTATTTATATTATATATTTTTAAGTATTATCATTATTATTAAAATAATAATTAATACTATTATTATTGTGTTGTCATTTTTCATCATATTTCCATTTCTGCTATGGTCGCACTACCTACCAAGCCTGCGGGAAGACCTAAAGCAGGTCGTGGTGTGTTGTTATGGCTCCATTTCATGTTTTTTCTATCTCCCCCAACATGCCTAGCGTTACATAGACAAAGTTCTCCTTAGTGTGTGGGCTTTACTTAACAAGACAATTTTTTGTATATGTCTTAAGCTGAGGTTTCCAGGGATTCTTTCAATGTGTTGTTTTGTTCCCTTTTTTTATCAATCCAAGTGCACCTACTATCACTGGCACGATTCTTGTTTTCAATTTCCACATTTTTTCTATTTCAATTTCCAGGTCTTTATATTTTGACCGTTTTTCGAAATCCTTGGTTGCTATGTTACAATCCGCTGGACAAGCCATATCAATTAATAAGCAAGTTTTTCTTTCTGGTTATTAAGAATAATCTCCGGCCTATTTGCTTCAATTTTTCTGTCTGTGTAGATGGTGTAATCCCATAGAATGGTGACATCTATTTCTGTAACCGGTGCTGGGTGATGTTCATACCAGTGTTTGTTTACAGATTTCCCATCGTGCTTGCACATTGTTCAATGTAAATATTGCCCCACTATATCGTGACGATTTCTTTATTCATTTGGGGCAAGTACACAACATCCTGAGATTAGATGGTCTATTGTTTCTTTGTATTTATCACAGAACCTGCATTTTGGATCCACATTATTATGTACTAGCAGTATAGCCCGGCGTTGCTCGAGTGTAATGAAAGCTTTAAAACTAATCCATGGTCCTGGAGATCGGACGCAGCCTCAAGAATGTTTGTGTGAAGTTTGGTGAGAATCGGATAAAAATTGTGGATTTGTATAAAGGACAGTTAAATAGGCACACACACAAACATCATGCCTTTTATATATATATATATATATATATATATATATATATATATTATCGATTTTCTGCATTATTGTAAGAACTGCAACCTTGAAACTTCTGAATATCGTTTCTTATGTCTTTGTCTATGAGTGTATCAAATTTGATTAAAATCGGACAACTCCTTCTATAATCCGATTTTTTCGATTATCGATTTTCGATATTTATCGGGGGTACCTCGACACAAAACCTAGCTATGAACACTCGCAGACGCTTATAGTACAACTGGGTAAATTGTCAAGAAAATCGGTTCAGCCGTTTCGGAGTCTATAGTTAACGGATACACACACGCAGACACACACACACACACACACACACAGACAAAGTTCCATTTATAAATAAGTTTAGATTTAGATAGTATTTGCCTGAAAGTTTCTGGTGAAAGTACTTTGGTCTTGCGCTGCAATAATAAAGTCTTCAGTCTCGGACTTTAATCCAAATGCACGTAATCATCGATAAGTATTAACTTTATCGTCAGTAATAATAACGATAATAATATTATTATTTTTCATTTATTTTTTTTTTATTCAAAATTATATTTTTTTGCTTTTTTGTTATTATTCTTATCATCTTTAACTTTGTTATCATACTTGATAGCAATATTATTGTGATTTAAACCGAAAAGTATTTTTTTTAATCGTTTCACCCCAAGCAAGGCCACTATTGCGCTTGGGGCTACATAGGGGAAGGTAAATAGAAAGAGTGGTTAGATATAGGAAATGTCAGAAGTGGGTGATAGATAGTTGGGAGAATGGGAAGAGTGTTTGAAAGAATGGAAGCGAGTTAGTGCGTTAGGAGGTGTCTATTGACCTTACATTTAAACTCCTGGAGATTGTAGCCGTCGGGGAAGCAGTCATGTGGAAGGGAAGTCCACAGTCGGGGAGTACGAAAAAAGAAACTGTTGGAGTAGAAGTTGCGGTTGCATTTTATCGGTTTCACTCTAAAAGGGTGGGATCTAGTTGCTAATCTAGTATCTCGTGCAAATTCGAACCTAGGGGGCACCATTGATCTAAGTTCATCGGAGCAGAAGCCATGAAAGTATTTATAGAAGAGACACAGGGAAGCCACGTCGCGCCGGTGAGAGAGAGACTGCAGGCGATCTGCCAAGTCAGTATCGATCACATTAAAGACCCTCCGCTATACCTTGTCGAGAAGCCCAAGGAGAATAGCAGGGGCACCCGACCAGATATGGCAACAGTAATCAATGCACGGGCGGATGGTAGATTTATAAATGTGCAGGATAGATTCAGACGGAAAAAAACCTCCGGGCCCTGCACAGAGAACCGACTTTCATAGCAGGGGATTTAGTAATGGATTTGATATAGTCATTCCACTTGAAGTCCGCTGAATGTGTGAGAAAATGAAGATATTATTATTGCTGTCTGTTATGAAAAGTGTTTAAAAGGAAGTGATGGAAAGCTGAGTCAGTATTGCTTGAGTGAAGCTTCATTTTACTGAAAATATACTCCGGTAGCGAACTGTTCAAGAAAATGGCTGTCTACATAATGGAGACAGGAAGACAAAAACAAAGGGGAATTAATCAGTCCCGGAAAGTCAGAGAATGATTAGAGGGTTCTTTTGTTATTTTCCCCACATTCTCCGCCACTTAGCATAGGATCAGGTTTATACATTCTTCTGTAAAGGGGTGGCTTCTAAGGGTGTCTCTACTTAAACTTTTCACTTTAAGCAGAGACAAGAGAAAAGAGAAGAAGCGATGTTCAAAACTGATAATTTTCAGCTAAATACAGAGGTTTGCGTCGAAGATTCAATACATCAGCGTCTTCTGAAGAGGTTCTCTGGAAGTTATCCAAGGGCATAGGATGAGGAGATGTGGGAGTGGAATTTTCTGTGGCGTGGTTTTCGAGAACAGTTGAATCGTCAATAACAGAATTTTCGAGAGCACTCGGCTGAGAAGTAGGAAGGAAAGTAGTGTTAGACTGGATGGGGGTAACCATTGGATCAAGTTCTGTGTGTGTCATATTAGTTTTGTCACCCACTGGTGCAATATGGCGTAGAGACACTGTTGTTTCTCGCCCATTATTAAGTCGCACGTGAGCATAGTTCGGATTGACTTCGAGTATATACTCGACTAAAGGCTCATATTTACTCCTGCGTACATGGCGCCTCAGGAGCACTGATTTTGATTTTAGTATGGAATTACCAAAAACTGATTTCCTTTGCAAATTAAACAAAAAGTTCATGGGGAGTAAAGTTCGAGGCAGTGGATAGCAATGAGCGAATGCAGTGGAGGGCTACATCTAGAACTTTTTTCCCTGCTAACAATCGGGAGATTACTGGACTATTGAACTGGGCTCACCGTTTGCCAAATGATACCATTGAATCTCCCTGCTTGTCCATTGCCCTGCAGATTAAAAATAGTTGTTCGGCTGGTAGCAATGCGTTGAGAAACTAGAAACACCTTTAATTCGTCCGACATAAAAACTGTAACCCGATCAGAGTGCACAAAAGAAGGGTTTCCAAAAATGGAAAATATAAACTGGTCAGATGTTTCTTAACAGTTGCTGACGAGACATCAGCACAAGGGTAAGCAAAAGGAAAACGGGAATATTCGTCAACCACAGTTATTTTGAAACGATTGCGAGAAGTTGAGGGCAAATGTCCCTTAAAGTAAATACTTAATCTTTCAAAGGGTTGACTTGCTTTTATGAGAGTTTGAGGCGGTGTTTTGATGAATCTAGGCTTTATTTCGGAACGTAACTGACATGATTTTGTTGCCGCTCTTACATCTTCTAAAGAGTATAGCATATTTTTGCTTCTGACAAAATGCAGCATTCGGGTTACTCCAAGGTAGCATAAATCTTTGCGCAAGATATGTAGTTTGTCAACAGAGACGGTACAAGAGCAAATTCGTAATAAAGCCACCGAAACAAGATTTTGATTTCCTGGGCGACACACTGTGACATAACTGACAAAGGCAAGTTCTAGTTTCCACCACGTGATCTTCTCGTTTTTTTTATCTTGTTTTTACTTTTAAGATTAAACATGAAGGAGAGAGATTTCTAATCTGTGATGAGCTTAAAATGCTTCCCTAGTAAGAAGTATCGGCATTTTCGCCTCCTTTTCAACTGATGAGTGCTTTTGTTTGGCACAAGTTAAAGTTCTTGGAAAGAAAGCTAAAGGGCGACGGTTTGGGTTAGAGAGACAGCAATAGCATGTCCCGAAGCATCCGTCCCAATAAGATTAGACCAGTGTATTAAAAAGAGTTCAATACAATTATATTGTGTAGAAATTTTTGTTTAGAAATG
This sequence comes from Ascarosepion bandense, assembly GCA_037127315.1. NCBI lineage: Eukaryota > Metazoa > Mollusca > Cephalopoda > Sepiida > Sepiidae > Ascarosepion > Ascarosepion bandense. Next base: position 874,148 of record JBBBDQ010001714.1, on the reverse strand, counting down.
GAATATATATATATATATATATATATATATATATATATATATATATATATATATATATGTTGTAAGGTAAAAATTTTTTTGACAGTATTTGTTTATTTGTATTATTATATATATATATATTTGATATTTCAGATCGGTCGGCCTTTCACCAGAAACTTTCTGATGAAAGGCCGAGGCCGGTCTGAAATATCAAATATATATATATATATATATATAATAGAAATAAACAAAAACTGTCAAAAAAAAACATTTTTAACTTACAACTTTTTACTAGTTTTTTCCTATACATATTAAGACAGTATACGTGGATTATCATTATGCTATATATATATATATTAGATATACACACACACGCACACACACACACACACACACACACACACACACACACACACACACACAAACACACACACACATGGCGAAGCCCGTAACGTTGCCTTGGATATCTCCAAAGCGTTCGACAGAGTTTGACCTCATCCAGTCCTTCCTCTCTAACCGCACATTGAAGGTAGTATTAAATTAACATGCCTCCCAAAACTACCATACGAACGCGGGCGTCGCTCAAGGTTCTATCCTAGGTCCTACGCTCTTTCTGATCTACATTAATGATCTCCCCGATGCCATAGATCCCAAGTAGGCATGTACGCCGATGACACCACAATTTACTCTCGCCTCGATCAAAAACCAGGTGTGGGCGACAAAGCAAACCTCGCTGCCGAGCTTGAATAGGACCTCCAATTCGTAGTGGACTGGGGTAGGAAATGGCTCGTAAATTTCAATGCTTCTAAAACGAAGCAGCTATCAACTAAGCGCCATAGACAATCGCATATACCTCCCATTATCATAGTACAGGCTTGCCTCCCAGAGTAAAACACTACTTCTCCTTGGCCTTACACTCTCGGCGGACCTGAAATGGAATAACTATATCGAATCCATTGCCAAATCCGCCACTATGAAAGTCGGTTCACTGTGCAGGGCCCGGAAGTTTTTCCCGTCTGAATCTATCCTTCACATATATAAATCTACCATCCGCCCATGTATTGAATACTGCTGTCACATCTGGTCGGGTGCCCCTGCTACTCTCCTCGAGCTTCTTGACAAAATACAACGGAGAATCTGTAACGTGATCGACCCTGACTTGGCAGACCGGCTGCAACCGCTCTCTCACCGGCGTGACCTGGCTTTCGTGTGCCTATTCTATAAATACTTTCACGGCTTCTGCTCCGATGAACTTAGATCATTGGTGCCGCCTAGGTACGAGTATACACGAGATACTAAATTAGCAACTAGGTCCCACCCTTTTACAATAAAACAGATAAGTTGTAACCGTAATTTCTACTCCAACAGCTTCTTTTCTCGGGAATTCCCTTCCACATGTCTACTTTCCCGACAGCTACAATCTCCAGAAGTTTCAATGTAAGGTCAATAGACACCTACTATCACACTAACTTGCATCTACTCTCCCATCACTCTCACCATCTACCCAACCCTCAGCCACGGTATCCTTACCCGTCTATCACCCTCCTTCTGACATTTCCTATATCTAACCATCCTTTCTCGCCACTTTCCCCTCTATGTAACTCCCTGCACAATAGTGGCAGTGAAATGCCTTGCTCAGGGTGAAACGATTATAAAATATATATATATATATATATGTGTGTGTGTGTGTGTGTGTGTGTGTGTGTGTGTGTGTGTGTGTGTGTGTGTCTAATATATATTCCCTGAAGATCCAATAAGGTGAAATCTTGGTAGATTCGTTGGCGCTCTAGGTTAGATATTTACTATATATATATATATATGTGTGTGTGTGTGTGTGTGTGTGTGTGTGTGTATGCATGTATCGTTATCTACTATCTTCCTGATTGCTCTTCTATTGTTCTCGCTCCTTAGTCAAGTTTCTGTTTTCTAATTCTTCCGTGTTCAATAACCGCTTGTGTCTTAGTGGCTTTACTGCCTTGGTTGAGATAAATGCAATTTTCTATGTATATATATATGTGTTTGAATCATATTCATATATATATATATAACTTTTTAATTTCCGATAAAACGTTATATATATATATATATATATGAATAATCTATAACGTTTTATCGGAAATTAAAAAGTTCTTCCTACCTTCGCGAAATACTGATTAGTGATGTAAAAAAAGCTTCTTAATCATTTGCACTAAAATGCTGACTGATGAAAAGAAGACTGGGGACGCTTTCCGACATTTAGAAGAGAAATCATGAAGATGCGACACACCTGAGGCTAATTAAGCGTTCGAGATTTAATTAGGTGTCGTAATTTAACGTCTGTGACGTCATCGGTGGAAATTAGTTTTCACGACTGGAGTTAGCGCTAAAAAAAATAATCTCTTTCTATAATTTGGGTCAACAAAGTTTTTGTGACTGTCGATCCCGGCCAAGCCAATGATGCTTATTGAAGACAAAATATTGGTCCATTGTAGCGTCGAAAAATACAGTCACATGCTCGCTATGAAGAAAAGGTATCGTGAGATGAGAAGACGTTATCAACGATCATTCACGGTGGAGACGTGATCTACATCGATGTCTTGATTGAGGAGAGAAGAAACGAAGGCGACATCCGGGCAGAGCGTCTTCAAATGCATTCGTTGCAATCGAGACTGTCGCTTTCGTAAGGGCCTGTACAGCCGTAACAGAGACGGCGCCGCCTTCAGCAGCTGAGGCGTAACTCTTTGAGCTCAGATCCATGGGGTCTCAGTTGTACAACGTATAAATGAGGAGCTGCTTGAAAGTAAAGGGATTCTAAAGCATTCTGAAGTTTGGTCAAATTTTGGAAGTTGGTTAGGTCAAGAAATTTTCAGCGGCCCATGTAACATGTAAAGCAAACACACAGACACACAGAGAGACATACAGAGAGATACACACACACAAACAGACATACACACAGGCACACACACACAGACACGCACACATATAAGCGCACACACACATACGGTGGGTGAACAAAATAATGGAGAAATTTAATACTATAATAGCATAATTTATAAAATTTGATTAAACTGTCAAAAGAGAACCTACTTCTATATTTGCTGATTTAATATAAGTACTACTTAATTTTTTGATAAAATTGTTATTTTTTACCGATATTATTTAAATAAGTTTATTAAAATCAGCAGTCAATTAGTAAGAATTTTAAGTGATCAAATTCATCTTATGGTTCAGGAACTGTTTCCAGACTGAAATGCCTTCTTTCAGGATCATAATGCATCCATTCATACTGCTAAAGTTGTAGCTGAATGGCACGAGGAACGTTCCACTGAAGTACAACAACTTATCTGGCCACCACAGTTGCCAGATTTCAGCATAACTGAACATTTATGGTTCATTTTTTTAAAAACAAGTGAGACACCATCATCATTGAAAGAATCTGAGATTACTTTAGCTGAAGAATAGATATAATAATTCTTTTGGAAAAAAATTCAAGCTTTGTACAAATCGATCCCATGCAGAACTCCAGCAGTAATTGCAGACAAAGTTGATCCTATGCACTATTGAAATAAATTTGCTCCTCAAGATGTTTCCATTATTTTGTTCTCGTTTTTTTATCTTGTTTTTACTTTTAAGATTAAACATTTAGGAGAGAGATTTCTAATCGGTGATGAGCTTAAAATGCTTCCCTAGTAAGAAGTATCTAGAAGTATATAATTGCAGACAAAGTTGATCCTATGCACTATTGAAATAAATTTGCTCCAACATTCAAGATGTTTCCATTATTTTGTTCATTCAGTATATATATTGCGGATCTTCGTCGCCAATTTGTTGTAGAGTTGTGGCAAAACTCCGCAAAATTGTAATGACCGGTTTGTGCCGGAAGTAAGACACGGAATAAGAAGGTAGGTTCAAAACAGTGTATTGGTATAACAAGAAACAAGAAATTCAAAGGAAGTGTTAATAATAAGTAACTAGAGAAAAGTAAGTCCGAAGGTATTATAACGCTGCTTATTGCCTGAATAGTAGCTGTCGTCAACTGCTGTTAACTGCCGTCGTTAACTGCCTTGTTTAACTGCTCTCGTTAACTGCTCTTTAGCTGGTGGAAGTCACGCAGGTAACTATATATAACAAGAGAAAGAGTTCATTCCTCGGAGTAGGGTACATTAATATATATATATATGTTCACAATTCTACACCAACAGCTTCTTTTCTCGCACTTTCTGTCTGTGGCTACAATCTTCAGGAATATATATATGCTGCTCACAATTCTACACCAACAGCTTCTTTTCTCGCACTTTCCGCCTGTGGCTACAATCTTCAGAATATATATATGCTGCTCACAATTCTACACCAACAGCTTCTTTTCTCGCACTTTCCGCCTGTGGCTACAATCTTCAGGAATATATATATGCTGCTCACAATTCTACACCAACAGCTTCTTTTCTCGCACTTTCCGCCTGTGGCTACAATCTTCAGGAATATATATGCTGCTCACAATTCTACACCAACAGCTTCTTTTCTCGCACTTTCCGCCTGTGGCTACAATCTTCAGGAATATATATATGCCAGTTCGCTAAATTCTACACCAACAGCTTCTTTTCTCGCACTTTCCGCCTGTGGCTACAATCTTCAGGAATATATATATGCTGCTCACAATTCTACACCAACAGCTTCTTTTTCGCACTTTCCGCCTGTGGCTACAATCTTCAGGAATATATATATGCTGCTCACAATTCTACACCAGCAGCTTCTTTTCTCGCACTTTCCGCCTGTGGCTACAATCTTCAGGAATATATATATGCTGCTCACAATTCTACACCAACAGCTTCTTTTCTCGCACTTTCCGCCTGTGGCTACAATCTTCAGGAATATATATATGCTGCTCACAATTCTACACCAACAGCTTCTTTTCTCGCACTTTCCGCCTGTGGCTACAATCTTCAGGAATATATATATGCTGCTCACAATTCTACACCAGCAGCTTCTTTTCTCGCACTTTCCGCCTGTGGCTACAATCTTCAGGAATATATATATGCTGCTCACAATTCTACACCAAGCCTCTTTTTCTCGCACTTTCCGCCTGTGGCTACAATCTTCAGGAATATATATATGCTGCTCACAATTCTACACCAACAGCTTCTTTTCTCGCACTTTCCGCCTGTGGCTACAATCTTCAGGAATATATATATGCTGCTCACAATTCTACACCAACAACTTCTTCTCGCACTTTCCGCCTGTGGCTACAATCTTCAGGAATATATATATGCTGCTCACAATTCTACACCAACAGTTTCTTTTTCTCGCACTTTCCGCCTGTGGCTACAATCTTCAGGAATATATATATGCTGCTCACAATTCTACACCAGCAGCTTCTTTTCTCGCACTTTCCGCCTGTGGCTACAATCTTCAGGAATATATAATATGCTGCTCACAATTCTACACCAACAGCTTCTTTTTCTCGCACTTTCCGCCTGTGGCTACAATCTTCAGGAATATATATATGCTGCTCACAATTCTACACCAACAGCTTCTTTTCTCGCACTTTCCGCCTGTGGCTACAATCTTCAGGAATATATATATGCTGCTCACAATTCTACACCAACAGCTTCTTTTCTCGCACTTTCCGCCTGTGGCTACAATCTTCAGGAATATATATATGCTGCTCACAATTCTACACCAACAGCTTCTTTTCTCGCACTTTCCGCCTGTGCTGCGACCTTCAGGAATATATATATGCTGCTTCACAATTCTACACCAACAGCTTCTTTTCTCGCACTTTCCGCCTGTGGCTACAATCTTCAGGAATATATATATGCTGCTCACAATTCTACACCAACAGCTTCTTTTCTCGCACTTTCCGCCTGTGGCTACAATCTTCAGGAATATATATATGCTGCTCACACCAACAGCTTCTTTTCTCGCACTTTCCGCCTGTGGCTACAATCTTCAGGAATATATATATGCTGCTCACAATTCTACACCAACAGCTTCTTTTCTCGCACTTTCCGCCTGTGGCTACAATCTTCAGGAATATATATATGCTGCTCACAATTCTACACCAGCAGCTTCTTTTCTCGCACTTTCCGCCTGTGGCTACAATCTTCAGGAATATATATATGCTGCTCAGCCAATTCTACACCAACAGCTTCTTTTCTCGCACTTTTCCGCCTGTGGCTACAATCTTCAGGAATATATATATGCTGCTCACAATTCTTACACCTTCAACAGCTTCTTTTCTCGCACTTTCCGCCTGTGGCTACAATCTTCAGAATATATATATGCTGCTCACAATTCTACACCAGCAGCTTCTTTTCTCGCACTTTCCGCCTGTGGCTACAATCTTCAGAACATATATATGCTGCTCACAATTCTACACCAACAGCTTCTTTTCTCGCACTTTCCGCCTGTGGCTACAATCTTCAGGAATATATATATGCTGCTCACCCTACACCAACAGCTTCTTTTCTCGCACTTTCCGCCTGTGGCTACAATCTTCAGGAATATATATATGCTGCTCACAATTCTACACCAACAACTTCTTTTCTCGCACTTTCCGCCTGTGGCTACAATCTTCAGGAATATATATATGCTGCTCACAATTCTACACCAACAGCTTCTTTTCTCGCACTTTCCGCCTGTGGCTACAATCTTCAGGAATATATATATGCTGCTACAATTCTACACCAGCAGCTTCTTTCTCGCACTTTCCGCCTGTAGCTACAATCTTCAGGAATATATATATGCTGCTCACAATTCTACACCAACAGCTTCTTTTCTCGCACTTTCCGCCTGTGGCTACAATCTTTCAGAATATATATATGCTGCTCACAATTCTACACCAACAGCTTTTCTCGCACTTTCCGCCTGTGGCTACAATCTTCAGGAATATATATATGCTGCCTTACAATTCTACACCAACAGCTTCTTTTCTCGCACTTTCCGCCTGTGGCTACAATCTTCAGGAATATATATGCTGCTCACAATTCTACACCAACAGCTTCTTTTCTCGCACTTTCCGCCTGTGGCTACAATCTTCAGGAATATATATATGCTGCTCACAATTCTACACCAACAGCTTCAGAATCTTCCACTCTTGCTTCCTTTTTTTATATTCATGTTACATAGCTCATTCGGTAAACCACGTGAGAGACCGAAATATTCTAGAGAGCTGTTCTAAACATCGTATTTTAGCTATAATTTCAGTTGAAAATAAAGACAAAAACCCACCAACATTTGGATAATTTTTTATTAATTTGTTTCGAAGCGTTCGGCTCACATGAGCCATCTTCAGAGAGGTTATTTAGACTGTAATACAATAACATCCACCATCACCGACGATTTTATTTTGTGTTGACATAAAACTCCGCTTGGCAACGGCAATAGTTACCAAAAATAACAAACGCAGTTCGCAAATTTGCAATGCGGTTTTATGACGTCACACCTCGTGATAGCACGAAATGACAAAAAAACCATGTAGTCAAATGCAATGTAATGTGTTATGTCCGGATTTAAAGGTGATTTTATTGAGTGTTGGTTGTTTAGATTTGATGTATTAAAGCCAAAATACGACGTTTAGAATGGCTCATGATTAAACATAATAGACATTGATTGTCTCTTATATGTTTAGAAAATTATTTGCTGCCTCGATGCACTATATATATATATATATATTCATTAATAAATTAGTTCACTGAGTAATGAATTAAAACACTCACACTACTGGCGTATGAATACATGGTATATCACTCGCTAAAAGTATATATATATATATATATATATATATATATATATATATATATATATATATATATATATTTTCTAGACATATTCTATTAAATATAAGAGACAATGAATGTCTATTATGTTTAATCATGAGCCGTTCTAAACGTCGTATTTTTGCTTTAATTTCAGTTGAAAATAAAGACAAAAATTCTCCAACATTTGGATAATTATTTATTGGTTTTCTTCTAAGCTTTCGGCTCACATGAGCCATCTTCAGAGAGGTAGTTTAAACTGAAATATTATAAAATCCACCATCACCGACGATTTTATTTTGTGTTGACATTCATTGTCTCTTATATTTAATAGAATATGTCTAGAAAATTACTTGCTGCCTCGATATACTAAATATATATATATATATATGTTTGTGTGTGTGTGTGTGCGTTTGTTTGTTGAGGTAGTAGATAAATATCTAAAATATATTGTTAAATATAACAGACAATGGATTTCTATTACGTTTAATTATGAGCTGTTCTAAACATCGTATTTTGGCTATAATTTCTGGTGGAAATAAAGACAAAAACTGTTCAACCTTTGGATATTTTTTTATTACGCTGGTTCACTCCAGAGCACTTGCAGGGACGTTAACATAAAGACATCCACCATCAAAGATGATATTATCTTGTGTTGACATAAATCATTGCTTTACGACGATAACAGTCACTCAATAGCAGACACAGGTCGTAAATTAGTAATGCGGTTCTATGACGTCACACCACGTGAGAAATCGAAATGTTAACAACAGAACCATATGTCTAAATGCAATGTAATGTGTTGGGAGTAGATTCAAATGGGATTTTATTGAGTGTGAGTTGCTTTGATTTAATGTAGACGCCCCCCACACCCATATATCTAAAGTTTTTTTTACTGGGTGTATGTGTGAGTATTATTGTGCTAACGGCTAAAATTTGTCTAATATTTGTACATGGTTATATTTTTCTAAGAAATGTTGTTTAATAGAGCTATGATCAGAAACGTGACAGATAAGTCTGCGGGAGGGCGTGGTTGTAGTAAAACCAATATATGTAGTGGGTTTATTACTAGTATCAGAAAAGAAATCTCTGAACGGGAATGTAAATTGATACACCACATTGGTTTTCTGTGAGCGTTCTTGTGATTTTTATTGTGTGAATTTTAATTTCAAAGAAATGATAGATAGATAGATAGATAGATAGATAGATAGATAGATAGATAGATAGATAGATAGATAATGAACAGACTGAAATAGATAGATAGATAGATAGATAGATAATGAACAGACTGAAATAGATATATAGATAGATAGATAGATAGATAGATAGATAGATAGATAGATAGATAGATAATGAATAGACTGAAATAGATAGATAGATAGATAGATAGATAGATAGATAGATAGATAATGAACAGACTGAGATAGATAGATAGATAGATAGATAGATAGATAGATAGATAATGAATAGACTCAGATAGATAGATAGATAGATAGATAGATAGATAGATAGATAGATAGATAGAATAATGAACAGATAGATAGATAGATAGATAGATAGATAGATAGATAGATAGATAGATAGATAGATAGATAATGAACAGACTGAGATAGATAGATAGATAGATAGATAGATAGATAGATAGATAGATAGATAGATAGATAGATATTGAGCACATTGAGATAGATAGATAGATAGATAGATAGATAGATAGATAGATAGATAGATAGATAGATAGATAGATCCCTGCTTGTTGGAAGTCCTCATCTGTAATTCCAGTTTTTATCTATCTATCTATCTATCTATCTATCTATCTATCTATCTATCTGTCATTTCTTTTAAATTAAAGTTTACACAATAAAAATCTAACCATCTATTACCCTGTTAGCCTCTTATCGGTTTTGGCAAAGTATTCGAGGCTCTTATCAATGCATCTCACCTCTTACAATCTACTCTCTCACAAACAATATGCCTTTCGCTTCATTAGATCTACTGCTGATGTGCTAATGGCCATAACTGAATATGTATACGACGTTCTTGATAAATATGGCGAAGCTCGGGCTGTTGCTCTATATATCTCGAAAGCGTTTGTCAGGGTTTGGCATGTTGGCCTTCTGCGCAAGCTCCAGGGCTACGGCATTCATAGACGATTGTTTCATTTAATCCAATCGTTTCTATCAAATAGTAAAATGAAAGTCGTTTTGAACGGCCAAGCTTCTAGATCCTTTCAAACCAAAGCGTGCGCCTCCCAAGGCTCTATCTTAGATCCTATGCTGTTTTTTATCTTCATCAATGATCTTCCAGTTGTCATCGCTTTCCGAGTAGGCATTTATGCAGATGATAGCACTATTTACTCCCGTCTTAATAAGAAATCTGCCAAGGCTAACGAAGTTAACCTAGCTGCCGTTCTTTTAAAAGTATCTTAATTTAGTGGTTAACTGATGCAGGAAATGGTTCGTAGGTTTTAATGCCTCCAACACGAAACTGCTCTTCTTTAACCACCAAAGAGCAATTATCCTACCTTGTCTTTTTGAAAGAAGAGCGTTGTTATATATTGACAAATAACAAACACGCATATATATAAAAATATGAGTTATATTTTTATTAGTGACGATGGACCGTGTAGAATAGAGGCAGGAGTGAGAGAGAGAGCGCTTCTCATGGGTTGACGAATGCGTACCCCGCAATAGCAGCATGCTATTGGGGGCAGCTGTGAACTGCCTTCCTTCGTGTTCTGTGGTTCTGCTGCTACTTCTGCTCTCACTTCTTCTGACTGACGAATCCGTGTTTTCGCGGTCTTTATATATCTTCCAAAACCGGGACTTGTTTCTTCCGGCTTTGCCTTGATCACGCGACGCCCACGCGACGCCTACGTAATTCTCAGAGTCACCTGTCTGTTTGCCTCTGAGTTATTTCCGCATCTGCCGGAAATAGGGTCAAAGTGACATCCGTTACTTTTCACCGACCGGAAACAACACGGCTTGTATCAGCATTTCTTGGGTGGGCCAGACCGTTATATTACAAGCGTGAAGCCGGAAATGCATTGTGGTGCAGTGGATATCGACACGGAACAGGAAATCGAGGAGCCGAGTTCAAATTCTAGTTGAATTTTTTTGCATTCACTTACGCGCAAATACCCTTGGAAAAGATATTAATCCGTCTCTTTTCTCTAGTTATGTGTTAAATAACTGTACAGATTGGGTTCTATAGCCTTCGTCGGCAACCAGTCTACCGCAGAAAGCAATGGCAACCTACTGCGGGATAATCTTCTGCCCAGTCAATCATATCTCTTTCGAGACATGATCACCCAAGCGAGTATCACGTATGCCACTTAAGTGACTGACTGAAGCCGGAAGATAGTTTCGCAAGTGAGAAGTGCGAGAGAAGGAAATTTTAACATAAAACTTACGGTTGCATCTATTTCAAATCTAAAGACAGTTATGGATTAAAGATTAGGTTTTGTATCCGTAACTTATAATCTCAAAAATTGATTCTTCTTCTTCTATGTGCCCTGTCCCTTCAGGACGTAGGCGATCAAGGCTTTCGACGTTTCCCTGTCCCTGGTGGCTCTGAGCACGCCTTCTCCTGTTACACCATGCAATCCTCGTTCCGTCATCCACCTGATTAGATCCTTCAAATAAGTTATCCGTTGCTTTCCCCTGTCTCTTTTTCCCTCTGTCTGGCCTGTTAGTATCAGGTTCTCCAGGCCCTCTTTCCTCATTGCGTGTCCCAGGAACTTCAGCTGTCTCTTCCTGATGCTCAGTATTAATTTCCTTTTTATTATCTCTAAAAAATGTTCACAGTCTAAGAAAATGTTCTTGTTTTAAATAACCTTTAAAAGGTTGATAAGCCGTCAAATAAAACAAATCAGTAAACAATATGCAGGCCCAGAAAAGTTCTGAAATGAACCAAAAAGGATTCCTTCCCTCACCATCT
>JBBBDQ010001714.1:792500-857500 GCA_037127315.1 Ascarosepion bandense | reverse complement strand
ATCTAACTATCTATTTATCAATACTTGAAATCTATCTATCTATCTATCTATCTATCACAGTCTTTTCATTATCTATCTATCTATCTATCTATCTATCTATCTATCTATCTATCTATCTATACTCCCGATCAAAAATTTAAGACCACTTAAAAATCTTTAAAAATATTTTTTTTTTACGGATAGATTTTAAACTCCTCCTACTTAAGGTTACCAATACTACAATCTAAAAGGTTATGGAAACAAAAAGCTACATTCCAAACATTTTATTTAGAAATTTACATTTTTAGAAAATGAGGCGATTTACACATGATCAAAATTATAAGACCAGAGACAAAAATTCTACGAAATTGTACAAAAAGTGTATGAAAACATTCAAAAACCAAATTTAATGAGTTCTACCTCCACTGCTTTTGATGACTTCAAAAATTCTGTCGGGCATGCTAGAAATAAGCGTTTCCATTAAGGTGCGGGGGATGTTGCTCCAGCTTCTGAAGATGGCTTCACGAAGTTCATTTTTGTTGAATTGTTTGCCATTTCGATAAACATCTCTTGTCATCCATCCTCAAACATTTTCAATTGGGTTCAAGTCTGGTGAGCATGCAGGATGTCCCAAGAGATGGACACCATTTTCTTGTAGAAAGGTCAAGGTCCGTCTTGCAGTGTGGATTGCAGCATTATCCTGTTGGAATAACCATCCATCCCCACACAAAGGATGGCCCTCCATCATCAAAGATGCTTTTTGTAGCATGCTAACATAACCAGCCAATGTCTGACGACCCTGCACCACCTGGAGCTCCATCGTCCGTCTGTAAGGAAAGGCACCCCATACCATTAGGGACCCTCCACCACTATGATGTGTGGAGAACATTTCAGGATGCATGTTTTTGTTATGCCAATATGGTTGGAAGCCATCTAGATTGAATTTTTTCTCATTAGAAAACAGGACTTTCTTCCACTTTTCAACGTCCCATGTTTGGTATTTACGACCAAACTTTAAGCGTGCACTTTGTGACGTGGAAGCAGCCGAAGAATTTGTTTACGCTTTTTATTTACCATGCCTTTTTGTCGTAAGTGTCGTTTGATGGTTTACCGGACTGCAATCAGCTTCTGTGACTGCCTTAATATGACTAGAAGAAAGTCCCCCCTCGTTCATAACAACCCGTCTTATTCTCCTACTCAATGCAGGAGAAATTTTTGGGGGCCTACCAGAGGATTTTGCTTTTACATAATTCTCACTGTTCTTTAGAAAGCTGCAAATCACAGTTTTACTGCGATTTACCTTAGCTGCGATCGCCCTCTGTGACAAACCTTGCTTATGGAATTCTAGAATTTGAGAACGCTCAACTTCGGTAACTTTGCTTGCTTTACGCATGGTAACACCTTTATGCAGTGATTGCTAATCTCTAACTGAACTAAAAACATTGGAATTACCATAGATCTAACAATTTATACCCCTGGTCTTATAAGTTTGATCATGTGTAAATCGCCTCATTTTCTAAAAATGTAAATTTCTAAATAAAATGTTTGGAATGTAGCTTTTTGTTTCCATAACTTTTTAGATTATAGTATTGGTAACCTTAAGTAGGAGGAGTTTAAAATCTATCTGGAAAAAAAAAAATTCCTTTTAAAGATTTTTAAGTGGTCTTAAATTTTTGATCGGGAGTGTATCTATCTATCACAGTCTTTTCATTATCTATCTATCTATCTTTCGTTATATCTACCGATCTGTCACTCTTAAGTTTGTTTCTATCTATCTATCTATCTATCTATCTATCTATTGTTATAACTATCGTTCTGTCTATCGATCTGTCTGTCTCAAGTTTATTTCTATCTATCTCGGAATCCTATTTCGGTATTTCTGCTCAACTTTTTCATTCTGTCTTACCTAACTGGCATGTTAATTTCCGCTTTTTATTTTAATTTTTTATTTTAATTTTAATTTTTGACTGTGTAATTATTGTCTTTAATTTGTCTGAATTTTTTAACAGGGGTAGTACTCTGCTATTGTAAATAAGTTTTGTGTTCATATCTCGTTTCGACTTATACGAAGTTAAAACTTTTTTTTTCTTTATTGTTGGAGTAGATAGTACCCACCATCACCTGGTTTTATACTCTACCCCCTTCTTTTGAACAGGAGTTGAGGTGATCGCCCTGTTTCCTGTTTAGAAAGAGGTTTCCGATACATTTTCCTTCGACTTCGGTCGTGGTTTCCAATCTTCACACTTTCTTTTTTTTAATTTTTTTTTTAATTGGAGTAGATAGACTGAACTATTGCCCGGTTCACACTCCACCTACGACTATTGAACAGGTGTAGAGGCTCATCCCTTGTTCCCTGTTTAGGATGTTGTTTCCGGCTCTCTCTCTTCCAATCTATTCACTCCGACGTAGCCCCCTGCACACCAGTGGCCTTACCGCCTTTCTTGGGGTGATGTGATTAAAAAAATGTCAATCTTTTCTTTATCTGTCTATCTATCTCAGTATCTATCTATCTATCTATCTATCTATCTATCTATCTATCTAGTTCAGTCTGTTCACTATCTATGTTATCATATTCATATCTGTCTCTATATATTTTTCCTTATACTTTTAGTTACACATTACAACGACAAAGAGCCACTCAAAGTAGAGGATTACTGAATGATATTTGTTGCAAGGGTGTAAACAAGGCTTTTTTCTAGTTTTTTGCTTAAGATTGGGTTTCCACTTCCTTCCAACATCCTCTTCAACTTCATACTTCTAACGCCTCTGCTTCAATAGAAGTAGTTTCGCCTGTTGCCCGGTTCTCGCTTCTCCCTACCTTTTTGGGGGGGGGACAAGTGTATTGGCTTATCCCTTACTTTCTGTTTAGGAATGGGTTTCGTGTTCCTTCCAACATCATACTTCTAACGACTCCGTCTAAACTCTGAAATTATATCCAGTATTTCTTTTTCTTTCTTCTACTGTTGTCATATCTGGTCGGGTTCCCTTGCCATTCTTCACAGGGTTCTCAACAGGCTCCAAAAGAGAATCTGTAATGTGATCGGTCCCGACCCGGCAGCTCGGCTCCAGCCACTTTCTCACAGGCGGAATGTGGCTTCCCTCTGTCTATTCTATAAATATTTTCATGGATTCTGCTCCGACGAACTTAGCTCACTGATGACCCCTCCACAGGAATTTACTCGAGCAACCAGACTGGCAACTAGATCCCACCCTTTTACAGTTAAATCAACTAAATGCAACCACTACTTCTCCATTGGCTTCCGATCTGGCACTTCCCGCCTGTGAAACGTCTTTCCGTATACTTGCTTCCCTGTCAGCTACAATCTCCATGAATTTAAATGCAACGTCAATTCCCATCTCTTGTCCAATTTACTCCAGTTCTTCTCTTCTCCTTTCCCCATCACCTCGTGTATCTTGTTCTTTTTCCTTTCTCACTCTACCCTCGCAACTGTCTTCACGCTGATATTCCCATCCTTCTCTTGCCCTTTCTCTGACACCCCCCAGGAACTGGTTCGTCTTTCTCTTCGCTCTCCTTTTGCTTAAACTTTCACTCTTCTCTTATGTAGCCCCCTGCGCATCAGTGTCGGTACCGACTTGCTTGGGGTGACACGATTAAAAAAAAAAAGGTGGAGATAGGTTGTCCTCTCTCCAGTTCTTACCCCTCCCCGTTTTTTCAAATCTATTTTCATGAAACGTTTCCAGTTGTCAGATTTAAAACTTTGCCTGAATTTCGTTATCCTAATTTAAAAACATATTTTCATACGGAAAATGAATGAATAGACCGAAAGAAAAATATTTTATTTTCAACCCATTCTGAAGGATTGTATAAGGAATTGCCTTGGATTCATTTCAGAAAAGTCTAAATGAATTTTTTACTTTTTTAACTTTTTTTAAAATTATTATTCTGATAATGATAAGTAGATTTACCTTAAATTCGATGAAAAAAAAAGCTTGGAAAATACATTAAAAACATTCAATTTGAACTAAGAATTGAAAGAATATTAACGACGTTTTTAAAAGTCAGTCATTTTCTACTTTAATCACGAGAAATGCCATCTAAGGGAAAAATTACTAAGATTCATTATTTAAACATACACACAAATACACATACACACATTTCATTCTCTCGTTTTGGGATCTGATGAAGCCTTGAATAGTGAAATGCATACTCGAATCTATTTTCAATGAAATCCATTTTCATGAAACGCTGAACGTATACTGTCTTAATATGTATAGGAAAGAATATTAATAAAAAGTTTTGAATTTAAAAATGTACTTTTTTGGGGCAGTATTTGTTTATTAAACGAGTTTCTGATGAAGGACCGATGTTTCTGATGAAGGACCGAGAGCGGTCTGAAATATAAAATACAATAATAAAAATAGACAAATACTGTCCAAAAAAAGTACATTTTTAAATTCAAAACTTTTTATTAATATTCTTTCCTATATATATATATATATATATATATATATATATATATATATATATATATAAAATTAAAACAAAATTTCGATATTTAAATCCGATTAATAACTATTTCTACGGGGAAATCTTCGCTTCTTCAGTAACGGCGAAACGAAAAATTTAATTTACTCAAATTCATATGTGTTAAAAGATTTTATACCGGTAGACGTCCAAAAAAATCATCCATATGGGGTGGGATTAGCAATTTTTGAAATTAAGGAAGTCAAAGAGGAAAGCAGATAGATACCTATGCCTCATATTAGAAGACATACCCCTCCCCCATACAAGAGTCAAGAGTTTAAAATATATATATTTCTCCCAAATCCTGCTCTACCAACCATTTGCTTAAACCTATCAAGTACGTCACACGCTGTTTTGCCATGTCTCTCTATCTCTCTATCCGTCCTGTGAATATCAGACTCTCCAAGCTCTCTTTCCTCATTACGTGTTCCAAGAACTTTAACTGTCTTTTCCTGAATATTAGGTATAGGTTTCCTTTTTCGTTCTCCAAAACCTAGTCATTGTTCAAGTGTTCGATCCATGTAATCCCCAGCATCCTTCTGTAGAACCACATTTCTGTTGCTTTGAGTCATTCCCTCATCTTTAAAGAAATTGTGCAGCATGCGCTGCCATATAGGAGAACAGATATCCCGTAACAGTCAAATACTTTTTTCTCTGTTTCCAACGAAATTTTCCTGTCTCTCAATACTCAACTCAGATTTTGAAATGGCTTCTGCCAATGTCGCACTTTCCTTCTTCTGTTAGACCAATTCTCAGGTATTACAAATTATATACCTACTTGATTTTAGTATCCCCAGCCTGTAGTTGGCATTTTGGGCTCCTCTTTTTACTGATGACCATGCATTCAGTTTTTTTGTAGTTTATGTTTAGTCCTTTCTTCACGCTTTCCTTTTCTACCTTCTGTAGAGGAACTTGTAGATTATTTCCGTGTCTGCTATCTGAACAGTGTCATCTGCATATCTTATATTGTAAAAACAGTGTCCGCCAATGATGAATCCTGCCAGGACTTCTAGTTCTTTTAGAATTACTTCTATGTATAGGTCCGGTGAGAAGATGTATCCTTGTCTTACGCATCTTTTTATTTTTGTATTTTTGCTGGACATTTTCCGTTCGCCTGCAGGCGATTTGCTACCAGTATATTGTCTTGAATATTCTAATGTATTTCCTGAATACGTCAAGTTTTTGTGGCGTACTTTGTTGAAAGCCTTCGTGTAGTCTATAAAAAACAGTTACACGTCCTTCTGTATTTGTATACTGATAGAAAAAAAAGAACAAAGGAAAAAAAACGAGTGAGAGAATGAAAATAAACAGAACGTTTTTTTTATGTTGAAGTTTATTGAAATTGTAAATATATCTGCTGGGAAAACATGGGAAAATATAAGGTGTTGGAAAGAATGTCAGTTGTGGTAAATACAAACAAGTCATAGTTTTGTTGATATTATTGAATGCATCTATATGTCAGTAAAAGACAAAAGGTGACATAACAATATATATATATATATATATATATATATATATAACACGACCACTGGCTGAGTTTAGTCAATCTTTTTGACCTCGGTCGATTCCACCCAAGTTATGTTGTTGATCTCGGATTAGCCACTTGACGAGGTTGGCCAAGAAACGCGAGGGATTGGTATATAATGCAAACTAGATTTAAAACCACAACGACACGGTGTAGATCTATATATATCGAATAAATACAAGATTACAAGCAAGTCAAAGTAAGTGGCGAAAAGGAAATATCAGTTGGCTGGTATTTCAGTAGCACGACAATATTTGTGTTGTCTTATTTCCACGGAACGATGGCTTATTCAACTTCCAGTTGGTTGAATTTGAATTAACCATCTCTTACAATATCTCCCAGGCCACAACCAAATTACTTTCCACCTTCTCATTCCAAACACAGGACCCGGGCTGAATTTCATCTTGCACTCTGGTTGTTTCAAACAAAAACCCAGACCGGGGTGGTAATGGGATTTCTATTTCTATATATATGTTTCTATATATTACTTACAATCTTGACAAGTAAGTAATATCATTTAACATTTAAACTTCCAGGGGAAGGGGAAAAAACCACTTCCTTTTTATTGTCTGTCTGCTCTTATCAACTGTGCTGGTAATCCAGTACACAGGACATTCTCAAGGCCGTATTTTGACCCAGGATCACATATCGACAAAACCCACTAACAAATTTTGACTAAATAACTTTGATAAATTCTCCCACTCCTCCCCACAAAAATAATGTTGCACTCATTGTGTTCTGTATCTGTATTTTCCACTTATTAAGATTTTGGCTACTTTCTACTTAACCCGACAAAAATAATTGTATTCTCCAATTTTAGAGAAATTTCTTCTCATCTTGAAAATCACTTAAAATTAATACCAGCCAACTGAAAATTGGGTAACAGACAGACAGACAGACACACACACACACACACACACACACACACACACACACACATATATATATATATATATATATATATATAAGAACACTTATTTACACTGATGAGCCGAAGGGTGAAACCTAGGTAGGTTTGCTGGCTTGGGTTTTTTTCTTTCCTACGAATATTTGACTTTTGTTCATGTACTTTGCTTGTTTCTTTTTTCACTTCCCCTCCTTTTCCCTTCGAGTTCGTCCTCGGTTGGTTGTTCAAGACGAAATTAAATATAGTATAACTATTACTAGTAATAGCAGAATTATTTTTGTTACTATTAATATTGTTATATATATATATATATATATATATATATATATATATATATATATATTAGCAGTATAGCCCGGCGTTGCTCGGGTGTAATGAAAGTTTTAAAACTAATCCATGGTCCTGGAGCTGAGGCTCTTTGGACGTTGGCACGAAAGACTAAAAAGCTATAGTTGTTTCCAGTTAAAGCGAAACCGTAGACTGAAAGAAAAATTAATGGATGTAAATCAAATTTTGATTTACTGGTATCGATATCAAATTTTCTGCACTATTGTAAAAACTGGAACCTTGAAACTTCTGAATATCGTTTCTTATGTCTTTGTCTATGAGTGTATCAAATTTGATTAAAATCGGACCACTCCTTCTATAAACCGATTTTTCTATTATCGATTTTCGATATTTATCGGGGTCACTGATGTGGCCCTAGGAAAAAGGTCAGAAGAAAGACTCGGACACAGTATACGGTTGCAAACAATATTATATTTCAAAAGAGGAACAGTGTACAGAGGAAATAGAGTATAATAGTACTTAGCGCTGGAACAGTATATAAACAAATGAGTATCGTACAAATGAGCTACTTACTACTACACCCGAGAGTAGATAACTCTCGGTATTTATTTAATCCGGTAAAGTTCATATTAGTGCGTAGGTAATTCCCCACAACAGAAACCCCCATATATATATATATATATATATATATATATATATATATATATATATATATATAAACTTATTTATCAATGGAACTTTGTCTCTGTGTGTGTGTGTGTGTGTGTGTGTCCGTTACGTATAGACTCCAAAACGGCTGAACCGATTTTCTTGAAAATTTATACAGTTGTACTATAAGCGTCTGCAAGTGTTCTTAGCTAGGTTTTGTGTCGAGGTACCCCAGATAAATATCGAAAATCGATAATCGAAAAAATCTGGTTATAGAAGGAGTGGTCCGATTTTAATCAAATTTGATACATTCATAGACAAAGACATAAGAAACGATATTCAGAAGTTTCAAGGTTGCAGTTCTATTCTTCGATAATTTATTTGACTCCGATATTGGAAATCGATACCTCGATATCCTACCGGATCTGATCAAAATCAGTTTTTCAGCCCTTTTATTTTAGTTTTTGCTTCGGGTTTGGCTCTAAGTAGGTATAATTGTAGTTCTTAGTGTCAGCTATGATATCATTTTCTCAGAGGACTTATTTAGCCTTCAAAATTCTGTTCACGACGAAAAAACTTATTTGATATCAATACCAAGAAATCAAAATTTGACTTACATCTATTCATTTTCTTTCAGTCTACAGTTTCGCTTTAACTGGAAACAACTATTGCTTTTTAGTCTTCCGTGCCAACGTCCAAAGAGTCTGAGTTCCAGGACCATGGATTAGTTTTAAAACTTTCATTACACCCGAGCAACGCCGGGCTATACAGCTAGTAATAATAATAAAAGTAGAGGGATTGAGCAGGGTTAATAAATCAGACATGCATAAAGAAATAAGAGAACTGACAGGACAAAAATCCTGCTCTTCAACAGGATGTATAAAATCCATGGATGGGACGATCATATTGGAGAAATAGGAAATACTCAAGCAATGGGAAGAATATATAAAAGATCTTTTGCACAACAATAGAGAGAGCAACCGATAATACACAAAAATGAGGCCGGACGGGAAATATTAATGTTCAAAGTGGAAGCTGCAATGGCCAGTCTGAACAGAAACAAAGCAGCTGGTCCAGACGGCATTGTAATAGAGCTGCTGATGGCCATGGAAGAATTCGTCATAGAGAAAATTACAGAAATAATAAATGAAATTTATAATAGTGGTGAAATACCAGATGACCTATGCAAGTCGATTTTCATAGCACTGCTTAAGAAGCCAGGTGCAAATGAGTGTCAACTCCACCGAACAATCAGTTTAATGAGCCACATTACAAAACTGATCGTCCGAATCCTGATGAATAAAGCGAGAAGCAGAATCAGGCCAGAGGTAGGACAAGAACAGTGCGGGTTCGTCACAGACACTGGAACAAGGAACGTCGTGTTTATGATTAGGGTGCTCTCCGAAAGAGCAATACAAATGCAAAGGCGTTCGACAAAATACGCCACAAAGAACTGATAGAGATGCTCAGCAACCGTGACACATTTGGGAAAGACATGAAAGTAATCAAGAATCTCTACTGGCAGCAAACCGCCTGCATACGGACAGGAAAAGAATTCAGCAGTTATACAAAGATAGAAAGGGGTGTAAGACAAGGATGTGTCTTTTCACCGGATCTATTCAACTTGTACAGTGAGACTGTTTTGAGGACCCTAGATTTTATGCCAGGATTCGTCATCGGAGGCCACAATTTGAACAACCTAAGGTATGCAGGTAATACAGTGCTGATAGCAGACACGGAAGGATAACAACAAGATCACCTACAGAAGGTAGCTAAAGAGAGTGACAAGAAAGGACTACAAATAAACTGCAAGAAAACCGAATGCATGGTCATAAGCAAAAAGAGTAGCCCAAAATGCCAAATACAGGTGGAAGATACTAAAATCAAGCAAGTACAAAAATTCAAATATCTGAGGAGTGTTCTAACAGAAAAGCAAAAGTGTGACACAGATCCAAAGGTGGATTGGCAGGATAAATGTCGCGTTCCAGAAGCTGAGTAGAGTATTAAGAGACAGGAAAATTTCGCTAGAAACAAAGAATAGAGTACTGGATTGGTATATGATGTCGATTCTTCAAGAAAGCAGTGAATGCTGGACAATATCATCAAAGATGAAGGAAAAACTTGAAGCAACTGTAATGTGGTTCTATAGAAGAATGCTGCGGATATCATGGGCCGAGCATGTGAGCAATGATGAGGTTTTGGAAAGGATGGAAACGAAAAGGAAATTAATACTGAGCATCAGGAAAAACAGCTGGAGTTCCTGGGACATGCAGTGAGGAAGGAGGGCTTGGAGAACCCGATACTAACAGGCTAGATAGATGGAAAAAGAGACAGGGGAAAGCAGCGGATAATATATTTGAAGGACCTGAGCAGGTGGATGACAGAACTGGGGTTGCGTGGTGTAATAGAAGAAAGCATGCTAAGAGCCACCAGGGATAGGGAGATATGGAAAGCCATGATCGCCTACGTCCTGAAAGACAACCACACAGAATAATAATAATAACAATAATAATAATAATAATAATAATAATAATAATTTGGTTTATCATTTTATATGCAATGCTAAATCCTGCCATTTCGTCACAGCATCGTATTATATAAATTGCTATCTGTATTTTATTTTCTTTGTTTGATAAAATATACGAAGCCTGACGTTTTCTGTGGCCATTTGTATGTTAACACTGGCTCTTTTTACAAAGTAATTTTACAACATAAAATAATTTTTACATTCGTAAATATTATTATTATTATTATTATTATTATTATTATTATTATTATAGCTGTCGTTCTTGTTGTTGTTATTATTATTATTATGTCATTTTTCATCATATTTCGATTTCTGCTTTGGTCTCACTACCAACCAAGTCTGCGGGGAGACCTAAGGCAGGTCGTGGCGTGTTGTTATGGCTCCATTTCATGTTTTTCTATCTTCCCTATCATCCCTAGCATTACATAGATAAAGTTTTCCTTAGTGTGTGGGCTGTACTTAATAAGACAATTTTTTGTATATCTCTTAAGCTGGGGTTTCCAGGGTTTCTTTCAATGTGTTGTTTTGTTCCATTTTTTATCATTCCAAGTGCACCTACTATCACTGGCACAACTCTTGTTTTTAATTTCCACATTTTTTTTATTTCAATTTCCAGGTCTTTATATTTTGACAGTTTTTCAAATTCCTTGATTGCTATGTTACAATCCGCTGGACAAGCCATATCAATTAATAAACAAGTTTTCTCTTTCTGGTTTTTAACAATAATGTCTGGCCTGTTTGCTTCAATTTTTCTGTCTGTGTAGATGGTGTAATCCCATAGAATGGTTACATCTTCTATTTCTGTAACCGGTGCTGGGTGATGTTCATACCAGTGTTTGTTTACAGATTTTCCATAATGTTTGCACATTGTCCATTATTATTATTATTATTATTATTATTATTATTATTATTATTATTATTATTATTATTATCGTCATTTTATTCCAATTTCTGTTATGGTCACACTACGTACCAAGTCTGTGGAAAGACCTTAGGCAGGTAGTGGTGTGTTTTTATGGCGACATTTCACGATTTGTTTTTCTACCTCCCATAATATCACTAGCGTTACACGGACAATGTTCTTCTCAATGAGTGGAGTGAGTTATGACACAAGTTCAGTTTTTAAAGTGGGGAACACGAACGCTGACGCCCGGTTCAAATTTCAAATATTTCCCACCTACCGCTGACAACTGGGCTGTATCTATCAAGACATTTATTTATTTTTTTTTTTTTTTTGTAATTCTCTTAAGCTGGGATTTCCAGGGAATTTTTCAGTTTGTTGTTGTGTTCCTTTTTTTATCATTCCAAGCGCACCTGGGAGCATTCTTGTTTTTAATTTCTACATTTTCTCTATTTAAATTTCCAGATCTTAATACTTTGATAGTTTTTCAAATTTCTCGGTTGTTATGATACGGTCCGCTGGACAAGCCATATCAATTAGTAGGCAAGTAATTATTATTATTATTATTTCATTTTTAAACATAATTCGATTTCTGCTATGGTCGCACTACCTACCAAGTCTGCAGGAAGACCTAAGGCAGGTTGTGGTGTGTTGTTATGGCTCCATTTTATGTTTTTTCATATCTCCCTCATATCCCTAGCATTAGATAAACAAAGATCTCCTTAGTGCGTGGGCTGTACTTAACAAGACAATTTTTTGTATATCTCTTAAGCTGGGATTTCCAGGGATTCTTTCAATGTGTTGTTTTATTTCAATTTCCAGGCTTTCATATTTTGACAGTTTTTCGAATTCCTTGATTGCTATGTTACAATCCGCTGGACAAGTCATATCAATTAATAAGCAAGTTTTTCTTTTTGGTTTTTAACAATAATATCCGGCCTATTTGCTTCAATTTTTCTGTCTGTGTAGATGGTGTAATCCCATAGAATAGTGACATGTTCTATTTCTGTAACCGGAGCTAGGTGATGTTCATACCAGTGTTTGTTTACATATTTTCCATAGAGTTTGCACATTGTCCAATGTAAATATTGCCCCACTATATCGTGACGATTTTTATATTCATTTGGGGCAAGTACAGAACAACCTGAGATTAAATGGTCTATTGTTTCTTTGTATTTCTCACAGAACCTGCATTTTGGATCCACATTATTATGTATAATATTTGTCTGAAAGTTCGTAGTGAAAAGACTTTGGTCTTGCGCTGCAAAAATAAAGCCTGCTGTTCCAGACTTTAATCCAGATGCACAGAACCATCGATGAGTATTAACTTTATCAACATTAGGTTTATTAACACCTTCTGGATATTAGCCATGCAGAAGTTTGTCTTGCCAGCGTTGTTTTATCTGTTCAAGAGCTTTGTCCATGGCTTTCATTTTCATATTTTTTTTGCCGCAATAGTTGGTTCTTGGCTTCTATTTTGCTTTTCTACAGAATCTACTAAATGTAAATCTGGTTTCTATTTACTACCTTCTTTCCTTTTTTTTTTAATCGTATCACCCCGAGCAAGGCGGTAATGCCACTGATGTGCAGGGGGCTACATAAGAGTAAAAAGATTAATTAAAAGAGAGTGAAGAGAAAGATGAACCAGTTAGAAAGGATCAAGAGAAGGATGGGAATACAGGTGTGATGACAGTTGCAAATGTGGAGAGAAAGGAGAGGATATACGGGGTGGTGAAAGAACTAGAGTCAAGTGGTTAATAGATGAGTATTGACATTGCATTTAAATTCCTGGAGGTTGTAGCCGTCAGGAAAGCAAGAATATGGAAGGGAGTTTCACAGGCGGGAAGTGCGAGAGAAGAAGCTGCAGGAGTAGAATTGTCGTCTGCACTTGGTTAATTTAACTGTGAATGGGTGGGACCCAGTTGCCAATCTGGTTGCACGAGTAAACTGTTACAGAGGCACCAGTGAGTTAAGTTCGTTGGAGCAGAAGCCATGAAAGTATTTATACAACAGACATCTCGTCGGTGGGGAAGTGGCTGTAGTCGAGCCGCCAAGTCGGTACCTATCACATTACTGATTCTCCTTTGGAGCCTGTCGAGAACACTGAGATGAACAGCAGAGGCTCCTGACCATCTATGGCAGCAGTATTCCATGCACGGACGAATGGTTGATTTGTATATATGCAGGATGGATTCAGGCGTGAAAAACATCCTGGCCCGACACAGTGACCCAACCTTCTTAGCAGTGGATTTAGCTATGGACTCGATGTAGTGGTTCCATTTGAGATCAGAGGAGAGGGTAAGGCCGAGAAGGCGCAGTGTATTGCTCTCAGGGAGAATCGCTTGGTCCATGCTTATGGGAGGCAGGAGAGGTTGCCTATGATCACTGACAGACAACAGCTTGGTCTTAGACGCATTGGAATTGACAAGCCACTTCTTGCCCCAATTCACCACAGAGTGTAGATTCAGCAGCGAGATTATGTTTGTCCGCCACGACGGGTTTCTTACTGATGCGGGAGTAAATTGTGGTGTCATCTGCGTAGATGCCTACTTGGCTCTTGATCTCGTCTGGGAGGTCATTTATGAAAGTAAGGAAGAGCGTCGGGCCCAGGATAGAGCCCTGAGGGACACCAGCGTTTGTACTGTAGGATGTGGAGGCATGCCCATTCAAAACGACCTTCATTTTGCGGTTATTTAAAAAAGATTGAATTAGGTCAAGCAAGCGTCCGGTTATACCGTAACACCGTAGCTTGCATAGAAGGCCAGACTGCCAAACCCTGTCAAAAGCCTTGGAGATGTCCAGAGCAACAGCACGAGCCTCGCCTGACTCATCAAGGGCCTGGAGCATGTACTCCGTAACGGTCGTTAGCATGTCGGCCGTGGACCTGGCAAAGCGGAAGCCTGTCAGAGTAGAGTTTGTGGGTAGTAAGATGTTGAACTATTTCAGTATTATGGCCTCGAACACTTTCCCGAAAATAGGTAGAAGGCTGATAGGGCGATAATTGGATGGGTCCGAGGGTTCACCACAGTTCTTAAATACAGGAACGACTGAAGAGAACTTCCAGCATGCAGGAAAGCAGGAAGCAGAAAGGTAGTAGTTAAATAGTTTAGAGAGGACAGGGGAAAGTTCAGGAGCACACCTCTTAAGGACGATCACCGGGATTCCATTGTCTCCACACGCCTTATGGGGGTCGAGTTTTGAAAACAGGAAGCAAAAAGGCAGTATTTTTGCTATCATTTTGTCAGAGAGTAATTTCAAGTGCCTAACTACCAAGTCTCTTCCGGTGTCTATGAGTAAAAAGCGCACTGTAGCAGAGTTATCTATGCACCTTTAGGACGTTCTCGTTTGGATGGACGGACAGGATTTTGTGGATGGCATGTACAGTATGGCGCAAAGTAATCTTTTGCAGCTCTGATGTGTCCAGGAATGTTAACCACATGAATTTCGATACACATCTCTATCGTACCCAATACCCCTATCACAACAAGGATCAACGTAGTTCTAAGATCCCACATATTAGTTACATCGATTTGAAGGTCCTTATAATTTGACACTTTTTCAAATTTGCTTTTTATCTTCATCATCAGAGTTTCATGGCATCTTCCACCGATCAGTCAGTCAAGTACCATACGTGATACACGAAGGAGACATGACTGACTGGGCAGAAGATTATCCCGCAGTAGGTTGCCATTGCTTTCTGCGGTAAACTTGTTGCCGGCCAAGGCTATAAAACCAAATCTGCCCTATTATTTACCCCATAGAGGAAAGGGGCGGATTAATACCTTTTCCAAGAGTATTTGTGCATAAGTGAATGCAAGGAATTCAACTGGAATTCGAACTCAGCTCCCCGATTTGTCGTTCCGAGTCGATATCCACTGCACCACATATTCCAGTATATAGGAGAACTGATATTACGTAAGATTTCAGTACTCTTTTCTTTGTTTCTATTGTTTAAAGTTTCTTTTTCATCTGTGAGAAGAGTGTCCAACACTCACTGCCATAGAGAAGAACTGATATTACATAACAGTTCAGATCTCTTTTTTTCTGTTGCTTCAAGTGTCTTCTTCATCAGTGAAAAGATTGTCCAGCATTCACTGCCATATTGGAGTTCCGATATTACATAACAGTTCAAACATCTTTTTTTGTTTCTGTTGCTTCAAGCGACCTCTTCATCAGTGAGGAGATTGTCTAGCATTCACTACTATAAAGAAGAACTGATATTACGTAAGAGTTTAACCCTCATTTCTTTGTTTCTGTTGTTTCAGGTGTCTTCTTCATCTGTGAGGTGATTGTCCACCATTTACTGGCATATTAGAGGACAGATATCACGTAATAGACCAGTACACTTTTCCTTATTTCTAGCAAAAACACATTTCTATAATCCAATTATTTCCATTTTTTTTCTCTAAGAAAATTATAAGTAAGGCAATGCGTAATATTATACAAAAGAGGCTTCAAGCTCTGAGAGTCTGTTGGGACTTCAGTTTACCCCAAAGCTTCAAGTGGAACTCATGTATATGAGCCATCGCAAAGATGCTGGAAAATGGTCAGTTCCTGGCACCACTCGAGGCAGATATTGCACCAAAACGCCATTTTTTATCATTTTACCCCAAGACAGAAATATCAATATGTTGGACCAGGCTTGCCTCCCAGAGAGTAAAACACTACGCCTCCTTGGTCTCACACTTTCAGTGGACCTCAAGTGGAATGACAATATCGAATCCATTGCTAAATCCGCTGCTATGAAAGTCGGTTCTCTGTGCAGGGCCCGGAGGTTTTTTCCGTCTGAATCTATCCTGCACATTTATAAATCTACCATCCGTCCGTGCATTGAATACTGTTGCCATATCTGGTCGGGTGCCCCTGCTATTCTCCTTGGGCTTCTCGACAAGGTACAGCGGAGGGTCTGTAATGTGATCGATACCAACTTAGCAGACCGCCTGCAGTCTCTCTCTCACCGGCGCGACGTGGCTTCCTTGTGTCTCTTCTATAAATACTTTCACAGCTTCTGCTCCGATGAACTTAGATCACTGGTCCCCCCTAGGTTCGAATTTGCACGAGATACTAGATTAGCAACTAGATCCCACCCTTTTACAGTGAAACCGATAAAATGCAACCGCAACTTCTACTCTAATAGTTTCTTTTCTCGCACTTCCCGACTGTGGAATTCTCTTCCACATGACTGCTTCCCCGACGGCTACAATCTCCAGGAGTTTAAATGTAAGGTCAATAGACACCTCCTAACAAACTAACTCGCTTCCATTCTTTCAAACACTCTTCCCACCCACCCAACTATCTATGACCCCCCACTTCTGACATCTCCTATATCTAACAACTCTTTCTATTTACCTTCCCCTGTGTAGCCCCAAGCGCAATAGTGGCAGTGGAATGCCTTGCTTGGGGTGAAATGATTAAAAAAAAAATTACAAAAAATAAATTACGTCACGATTTTGTGCTCCACAAATTGTCGCGCCAGAATGTATTCTTCTTTTATGTGTCGTGTCCCGTCAGGACTTAGGCGATCATGGTCCTCCACTTACTCCTATTCTTAATAGTTTTTCTCTTCCCTTCCACATGACTGCTTCCCCGACGGCTACATTCTGCAGGAGTTTAAATGAAAGGTCAATAGACACCTCCTAACACACTAACTCGCTTCCATTCTTTCAAACACTCTTCCCATCCTCCAAACTATCTATCACCCCCCCTTCTGACATTTCCTATATCTAACCACTCTTTCTATTTACCTTCCCCAATGTAGCCCCAAGAGCAATAGTGGCAGTGGAATGCCTTGCTAGGGGTGAAATGATTAAAAAAAAAGAAATGCGCAGGAGTTACATGGAGTGAAAGTGAAAGAGAAAACTGAGAATAGGTAGGATTGAGGAAAGGACAAAAGATGGACGAGATTCAAGAAGATAGAAGATGACGATTGACGTTAAATTTAAATTTTTGAAGCTCGTATTTCTCAGGGAAGCAAGTAAACGGAAGGGAGTTCCATATGTGAGAAGTGCGACAAAAGAAACTGTTGGGGTAGAACTGGATGCTGCATTCAGCTATTTCAACAGTAAATCGGTGGGACCTAAATGTCAATCTAGTAAGACACATGTAGTCGGGGCACCAGGAAAAGAAAGGCTCGTCAGAGTAGTTATAATGAAAATATTTGTAGAAAAGACAGAGGGAAGCCAGGTCACATCGGTGAGAAAGTAACTGCAGTCGAGATGCCTGGACAGGATCGTTTTGATCTGGATCTTAGAAAGAAAGAAAGAAAGAAAGAAAGAAAGAAAGAAAGAAAGAAAAGAGAAAATAAAGATGAAAGCAAAAAGAAAGAAAGAAGATTAAAGTAAAAGGAAAAGAAAGAAAGAAAGAAAGAAAGAAAAGGATTAGAAGAAAGAAAGAAAGAAAGAAAGAAATAGTGATACATATAAAGAAAAAAGAAAGGGAGATTAAAAGAATGACATAAAGAATAAAAAAGAATGAAAGAAAGATAAAAGCAAAGAGAACTGAATGACGAAAGCAGAAAGAAAGAAAGAAAGAAAGAAAGAAAGAAAGAGAAAATAAAGATGAAAGTAAAAAGAAAGAAAGAAGATTAAAGTAAAGGAAAAGAAAGAAAGATTAAAAAGAAAGAAAGAAAGAAAGAAAGAAAAAAAGAAAGAAAGATTAAAGTAAAGGAAAAGAAAGAAAGATTAAAACAAAAGAAAGAAAGAAAGAAAGAAAGATTAAAACAAAAGGAAAGGAAAGAAAGATTAAAGTAAAAGAAAGAAAGAAAGAAAGAAAGAGAAAATAAAGATGAAAGTAAAAAAAGAAAGAAAGAAGATTAAAAAGTAAAAAGAAAAGAAAGAAAGAAAGAAAGAAAAAGAAAGAAAGAAGATTAAAGTAAAGGAAAAGAAAGAAAGATTAAAGTAAAAAGAAAGAAAGAAAGAAAGAAAGAAGATTAAAGTAAAAGGAAAGGAAAAAAGATTAAAGTAAAAGAAAGAAAGAAAGAAAGAAAGAAAGAATAGTGATACAAATAAAAATTGTTAAAGAAACTGAACAAAGAAATGGCGGTCGTGTGCATAATGGTAGTTAAATGCGAAATACGCGATGAACTTAAATGATGCTCTGGGAAAGAGACGGCGTGCCATTACATGATCCTTACAGATTGTTACCATAATCTCTGGTATAAATGTATAATAGTTTTCAGTGAAAACATTTAAATAATTTTGGCAAAGAGTAAAGAAAGGAAATTAATTTAATCCCATGTCTGACATATTTATCTTTTCTTGCGTTGTTTGCTATTTTTTTTTTTTTGCTTTTTTTAAAAAAAGAAAGGAAATATTTGCAAGCCAAATATGAAGAAGAAAAAGAAAACAAAGAAAGATTACAAAAAAAGAAAGTAATAAGAAACAAACAAACAAACAAAAGAAAAAGAAAGAAAGAAAAGAGAAAGAAAAGAAAAGGATTAGAAGAAAGAAACAATCAAAAACCAAAAAACAAAGGGTTAAAGAGTTAAAGAAAATTATTTTAATAATGTAGAAAAGGATTTAAAAAACAGAAAAAGAAAGAAAGAAAGAAAGGAAAGAAAGAAAGAAAGAAAGAAAAGGATTTAAAAAGAAAGAAAGAAAGGATTAGAAAAAGAAAGAAAGAAAAGTATTGAAAGCAATAAAGAAAAAGAAAGAAAGAAGGAAGGAAAGAAAGAAAAAGAAAGAAAGAAAGAAAAGGATTTAAAAAGAAAGAAAGAAAGAAAGAATTAGAAAAAGAAAGAAAGAAAGAAAGAAAGAAAGAAAGAAAAGTATTAGAAAGCAATAAAGAAAAAGAAAAAAGAAAGAAAGAAAAGAAGGAAGGAAGGAAAGAAAAGAAAAGGATTTAAAAGAAAGAAAGAATGAAGAAAAGTTAGAAAAAGAAAGAAAGAAAGTAAAAAGAAAGAAAGAAAGAAAGAGAAAGAAAGAAAACTAGTAGAAAGCAATAAAGAAAAAGAAAAAGAAAGAAAGAAGATTAAAGTAAAGGAGAAAGAAAAGAAAGATTAAAGTAAAAGAAAGAAAGAAGAAAGAAAGAAAGAAGATTAAAGTAAAAGGAAAAGGAAAAAAAGATTAAAGTAAAAGAAGAAAGAAAGAAAAGAAAGAAAGAATAGTGATACAAATAAAAATTGTTAAAAGAAACTGAACAAAGAAATGGCGGTCGTGTGCATAATGGTAGTTAAATGCGAAATACACGATGAACTTAAATAAATGCTCTGGAAAGAGACGGCGTGCCATTACATAGTCCTTACAGATTGTTGCCATAATCTCTGGTATGAAATGTGTAAGCGTTTTCAGTGAAAACATTTTAAATAATTTACAGCAAAGAGTAAAAGAAAGGAAGAGGTAATTTAATCCCATGTCGGCGTATTTATCTTTTCTTGCGTTGTTTGCTATTTTTTTTTTTTTTTTGCTTTTTTTAAAAAAAAAGAAAGAAATGTTTAACAAACCAAATGAAAAGAAAAAGAGAAAACAAGAAAAGATTACAAAAAAGAAAGTAATAAAAGAAACAAACAAACAAACAAAGAAAAAAGAAAGAAAGAAAGAAAGAAAGAAAAGGATTAAGAAAGAAAGAAACAATCAAAGAAACCAAAAAACAAAAGGGTTAAAGAGTTAAAGAAAATTATTTTAATAATGTAAGAAAAGGATTTAAAAAACAGAAAAAAAGAAAGAAAGAAAAGAAGGAAAGAAAGAAAGAAAGAAAGAAAAGGATTTAAAAGAAAGAAAGAAAGAAAAGGATTAGAAAAAGAGAAAGAAAGAAAGAAAAGTATTAGAAAGCAATAAAAAGAAAAAGAAAGAAAAAGAAGGAAGGAAAGAGAGAAAGAAAGAAAGAAAGAAAGAAAGGATTTAAAGAAAGAAAGAAAGAAAGAAAAGAATTAGAAAAAGAAAAGAAAGAAAGAAAGAAGAAAGAAAGAAAAGTATTAGAAAGCAATAAAGAAAAAGAAAAAGAAAGAAAGAAAGAAGGAAGGAAGGAAAGAAAGAAAAGTTTAAAAGAAAAGAAAGAATGAAAGAAAAGTTAGAAAAAAGAAAGAAAGTAAAGAAAGAAAGAAAGAAAGAGAAAAGAAAACTATTAGAAAGCAATAAAGAAAAAAGAAAAAAGAAAGAAAGAAGATTAAAGTAAAAGGAAAAGAAAGAAAGATTAAAGTAAAAAGAAAGAAAGAAAGAAAGAAAGAAAGAAGATTAGTAAAAGGAAAGGAAAAAAGATTAAAGTAAAAGAAAGAAAGAAAGAAAGAAAGAAGAAAGAAAGAATAGTGATACAAATAAAAATTGTTAAAGAGCTGAACAAAGAAATGGCGGTCGTGTGCCAATGGTAGTTAAATGCGAAATACGCGATGAACTTAAATGATGCTCTGGGAAAGAGACGGCGTGCCATTACATGATCCTTACAGATTGTTGCCATAATCTCTGGTATGAAATGTGTAATAGTTTTCAGTGAAAACATTTTAAATAATTTTTGGCAAAGGAGAGTAAAAAGGAAATTAATTTAATCCCATGTCTGACGTATTTATCTTTTCTTGCGTTGTTTGCTATTTTTTTTTTTGCTTTTTAAAAAAAAGAAAGAAATGTTTAACAAGCCAAATATGAAAAGAAAAGAGAAAACAAGAAAAGATTACAAAAAGAAAAGTAATAAGAAACAAACAAACAAACAAAGAAAAAAGAAAGAAAGAAAGAAAGAAAGAAAGGATTAGAAAAGAAAGAAACAATCAAAAGAAACCAAAAAACAAAAGGGTTAAAGAGTTAAAGAAAATTATTTTAATAATGTAAGAAGGATTTAAAACAGAAAAAAGAAAGAAAGAAAAGAAAGGAAAGAAAGAAAGAAAGAAAAAGGATTTAAAAAGAAAGAAAGAAAGAAAAGAAAAGAAAAGAAAGAAAGAAAGAGAGAGAAAAACAAAAGAAAAAGAAAGAAAGAAGGAAGGAAAGAAAAAGAAAGAAAGAAAGAAAAGGATTTAAAAAGAAAGAAAGAAAGAAAGAAAAAGAAAGAAAGAAAGAAAGAAAGAAAGAAAGAAAGAAAGAAAACAGAAAACAATAAAAGAAAAAGAAAAAAGAGAAAAGAAAGAAAAGAAGGAAGGAAGGAAAGAAAGAAAAAGATTTAAAAAGAAAGAAAGAATGAAAGAAAAGGATTAGAAAAAGAAAGAAAAGTAAAGAAAAGAAAGAAAGAAAGAAAGAAAGAAAGAAAGAAAACTATTAGAAAGCAATAAAAGAAAAAGAAAAAAGAAAGAAAGAAAACGGTTAAAAAGAAAGAAAAGAAAGAAGAAAGAAAAAGATTAAAAAGAAATTAAAAAAGAAAGAAAAAGATTAAAAAGAAAGAAGAAATTGTTTCTAAATAAAGAATGAAGTGAAGGGATTAGAAATAAAAAAAAAAAAAAGAAAAACAAAGCAAATGAAAAAAAGAAAAAAAGAAAAATGATTAGAAAGACAGAAAGAAAATAATTAGATAAAAAAAGATTGAAAAAAACGTGTAAAGAGAAAATCAAAAAGAAATAAATAAATAAAAGAAGTGAAAGAAAAAAGAGAATAAATGAAAGCACGAAGGAATGAAAGAGAGGAATAGAAGAAAAAAATAAAGAAGCAGGAAAGAAATAAACAAAGACGATAAATTCATCCAGAAAGAAAGAAGTTTGAATCAATGAAAAAATCAAAAATAGCCTTTTTCTCACAGACGGTGCCCAACTGACCCAACTATACTGTGCAGTCGACAAAATCCATAACAAACAACGTGTATGCGCGAAATTAAAAATATAAAATAACGACAATTTACTCATTGCGGCCTGCAGAGAAAAGAAAACGACGATAAATAATTAAAAAGAAGAAAGAACAGTATTTACATTATTCAGACTATTGTTCTCATCTTTGTTGCCATTTGTACGACGTTTCGGCCGATGTACACTCCGGCCTTCTTCAGGTGCTAGGAATTTCGAACTGAACCATTTATTACAATCACTGGAGTGTCATCCTCCCTCCTTGCCTAAAGCCTCGATTGGAAATCATGTCATGAGTTATCTCCCTCTAACCCGTCAAGTTACTTGTACACCATTGCTGTAGCCTGGTATTGAACTCACAACTCTAAGAGTCGAGTCAGGAACTAACCAACGCTTATATCCACTGGGCCATGTGTCCGTAAGGACAGTGACTGTAATAAAGGGTTCGGTTCGAAATTCCTACCATCTGAAGAAGGCCGGAGCGTAAAAACGGCCGAAACATCGTACAAATGGCAACAAAGATGAGGACAATAGTTCGAATAATGTAAATATTGTAAATACTACCTCATCTCAGAAATAAAGACAAATAAGAAAGAAAGAAAGAAAGAAAGAAAGAAAGAAAGAAATACTACCTCATCTCAGAAATAAAGACAAATAAGAAAGAAAGAAAGAAAGAAAGAAAGAAAGAAAGAAAGAAATACTACCTCATCTCAGAAATAAAGACAAGAAAGAAAGAAAGAAAGAAAGAAAGAAAGAAAGAAAGAAATACTACCTCATCTCAGAAATAAAGACAAATAAGAAAGAAAGAAAGAAATACTACCTCATCTCAGAAATAAAGACAAGAAAGAAAGAAAGAAAGAAAGAAAGAAATACTACCTCATCTCAGAAATAAAGGCAAATAAGAAAGAAAGAAAGAAAGAAAGAAAGAAAAAGAAAGAAAATAAAAAAGATTTATAGAAATTAAACTGAGAACGATAGATAGCAAAAAAAATAAAAAGATTAATGATTGAATGAATGGCAACTGAAAAACGAACCAGAAAATATGAAAAAATGGAAGAATATTTTCCGCTCAAATATTAACGCGTAACATTTTTTGCCTCTCTGTGACAGTTATACATTCGCGTTTTGATTTTTTTTTTAATAAAAATGGCTACCGTCTTTCGATTCCATTAAAAAAAATACTTATTCTCTCTGAGACAAAAAATTATCAAGAATCCGAAGCACTGAGATTCCTGAATTTTTTCTTTTCTTCACGTTTTCATTCATCTGTCTTCATTTCCTAAATATCTTCGAAAATAGAAACACTCACATTACTATTACTGCCATTAATAAGTTTTCACAACAGTAATAACTGATAGCTTTTCACTAGCTATCAAATGACGCTAATTCTTCACAATGCTTCTTTTGCAGACGACAATTCTACTCCTGCTGCTTCCTCTCTCGCACTTCCCGCCTGTGGAACTCACTCCCGTATTCTTGCTTTCCTGACGGCTACGACCTCCAGAAATTTAAATGCAAAATTAATACACATCTACTAACCACTGGCCTCTAGCTCTCTCCCCTCCCCTGTATAACCTTCCCTTTCTCCCCACCTATGTATCTGTCATTGCACCTGCTTTCTCAGCTTTCTATTGTTCCTTTCTAACTAGCTTGTACTCCTCACTCTTTTCTAATTAATCTTTTTACATTTATGTAACCCCCTGCACATCAGTGGCGTTTCTGCCTTGCTCGGGGTGAAATGATTAAAAAAAAAAAATACATATATGTCGGATGTTTGGAAGACTACAATATCTGGAAACAAAACCTATCATTTCTTTTACAGTATATTTCACCCGTGGTCATTCGAGATAGTGAGTTACGTTAAGGAAGTTTGTGCGTTGTGGTACAGTGGATATTGACTCGGAACGAGAAACCGGGAAAACGAGTTCGAATTCCAGCTGAATCCATTGCATTCACTTACGCAGAAATACCCTTGGGAAAGGTATTAATCCGTCTCTTCCCTCCAGTTATGGGTTAAATAGCAGGACAGATTGGGTTCTATAGCCTTGGTCGACAACCAGTCTACCGCAGAAAGCAATGGCAAACTAATGCGGGATAATCTTCTGCCCAGTCAGTCATGTCTCGAAAAAGACATGATCACCCAAGCGTGTTTCACGTATGGCACTTCACTGACTGTTATAAACTGCTGCCGTTTCTGGCTCTCGACGAGCGATGATAAGGATTGTCTTAAAATATAACGAAAAACAAGAACGCGCATATATATATATATATATATATATATATATATATATATATATATTTCTTCTTTTCTACTCGATTGATCCAGAACTACGGCTGTATCATGTTGAAACGCCGGTGATCGCATGGAAATACAATCAACAACCGCGAGCGGAGGTAACAAGGGTGCGCGGGAGTTTTTTGGGTTATATAAGTAAGAAGAGAGCGGGAGAAAGAAAGAGAGAGAGAGAGAGAGGAGAGAGAGCGCGCACAGAACTCCTGCTGGAAAACGACTCTCCGTCGGCTCCCTCCTATGTGCGTGATTCAATCTGGCTACCCTTCACTCCACACAACTGCCACCGACAAAGAATAAAGTTTATATTTTATGTATACGCGTTCTTATTTGTCATTGTTTATATTTTATATATATATATATATATATATAAACAATGACAAATAAGAACGCGTATATTATTTGTAATTGTTTATATATATATATATATATATATATATATATATATATATATTAACAATGAAAAATAAGAACGCGTATACATAAAAATGTAAACTTTTTATTCTTTGTCGGTAGCAGTTGTGTGGAGTGGAGGATACCCAAATCGAATCACGCACATAGGAGGGAGCCGACGGGGAGTCGTTTTCCAGCGGGAGTTCTCTGCTCTCTCTCTCTCTCTCTCTCTCTCTCTCTCTCTCTCTCTCTCTCTCTCTTCTTACTTATATAACCCAAAAAACTCCCATGCACCCTTGTTACCACCACCTTTCGCTCTTAATTGATGTTGATTTTATTTCCATGCGATCACCGATCACCGGTGTTTCAACATGATACAGCCGTAGTTCCGGATCAATCGAGAAGAAAAAAAAGAAATATATATATATATATATATGACAATATGACAATATATATATATATATATATATATATATATATATATATATATATATGGCAATATGACTATATATATATATATATATATATATATATATATATATATATATATATATATACTACCGGCCATAATTATTAGGCCACTCCAAGGTTTTAAAAGAAATTATATATTTCATACTATTTTTAGTATTTATTGCCAAGTGGGTAATTATTTATGAAAATAGAATGGTTCCTTTGTTGTTATTATTTTGCAATATTTTACAAGCCAAGGAAGCAAAGATGAACTCGTCCGAATCACCCTAAATCTTCTTCATTCTTTCATTAAGGAAACTGCATTATAGGTAATTATTAAATATTTATAAATTCATTTGATGCACATGTTATTGTGCAGTTTTTATTTGTACTTATGAACAAATCGCGAGAACGATGCAAATAGCAAGGTAAACTCCGATTGGAAAGATTTACACAACACGTAAGGGGTAAAAACAAATAACAGAGTTTATTGTACGGAAAAGTACAGGTAACAGTGAGTTCATAAAATGGTAAGTCAAGAGGGAATGGGGGCGGAAGTCGAATCCTTTCGTATTTCCTTACTTCGATACTTCTTAATAACTTCGGCGAATCAACTGTTGTGGGGGTGATAGGATGTTCCATTATAACAATATATATATATATATATATATATATATATATATATATATATATAGTGCGATGGGTGAATTGTCGTCTAAATAACACTGAAATGTCATTTAACAGATATATTTACTAAAATTATACTGAACTACCTTGAAATACGAAAGAATAAATTTCATTCAATAAAATCGCCATTGGCTTCAACAATGACCTCCAAATAATTTCTGAATCTCCTGCAACTCTTTTGTACAGTCTCGTTGCTTAAAATGGTGAATGCTGCCATAATCCTTGCTTTTCAGTTTATCTTTGGTGTTACAAAGATTTTTGTTGGTCTCCCGCTCAACTGACGCCCTATGCATAATAATTAACGGGGTTTGCTGTCTGGGGTGTTAGGCGTGATGTAGTCACAGAAATTGTCTAACAGCCAGGCCCCTGCCTATGTGACATGATGCAGAGTCCTGTTGCAACCCTCTTGGCCCAAGGTAGTAATATTTTCTCAAGGCACTTGATGCGAGCTTCCGTGTTGAGTCTGAGGCCTTAAGGTCGACATCACTGGTAATAATTTACGATAAATTTTTTTTTTTTTTTTAATCATATCACCCCAAGCAAGGCGAAAACACCACTGGTGCGCAGGGGGCTACGTAAGAGTGAAAGGATAGGTAAAGAGTAAAACCGGAAACCACAACCTAAACAGGAAACAAGGGATGAGCCTCTTCACCTGTTCAATAGACGTGGGTGGAGTGTGAACTGGGCAGGACAATAGATATAAATATATAATGCTGTTTAATTAAAAACATGATATCTACTTAAATACGAGTATCGATAAAAAATAATGTTCAAACAAATCATTTCAAATCGTCGGTTGTTTATAACTAAGTTTCATTCATTTTCATTAATTTCCGTAACATGTTCACATTTGTTGACATTACGATACATTTCAGAGCAGATATGGTTGCTACGATTAATCGAAAACTGTGTTATATAAGCTTGATTAAAACCTCGTTTAGACAAATGGTCATTCGTGGTCGAGAGGTCTAAGACGTGTCAGATCACATGGTAGCTTCCCCTATGTGGATAGGGCTCGCAGGTTCGAATCCTGCCGAATGACACACATTTTCGTAATAAAAATTTATCGTAAATAATCAGGCCAGTAAATATAAATATATAATACTGTTTAATTAAAAACAGATTATCTACTTAAATACGAGTATCGATAAAAAAAAATAATGTTCAAACAAATCATTTCAAATTGTAGGTTGTTTATAACCAAGTTTCGTTAATATTCGTTAATTTCCGCAATATATATATATATATATATATGGATAAAAAAATTAAATGGTTGGTTGGTTTCAGTTACTTGACCCAAAGAGTTGTGAGTGTTCAATACCTGGCTGTACCAGTGATGAACAAAAAACTTAGAAAGTTGAGTTAAAGGGAGACGGAAATAGCATGACCCATGGAACAAGAACAATCTACCCCAGTGATCGAAATAAAAGGTTCAGTTCAAAATTCCAATCAACTGAAGAAGGCCGGATCTTACAACTGCCGAAACGCGGTGAATATGGCAACATATTAACCTCTTCTGATCATCATAGAGAAATATTCTTGCCTTCTATCAGAATGGATGACGCTAGTCTTCTTGATAGCAACGCATCGCGCACCTTTGGTCTCACTCTCTCAACTGATCTCAAATGGAATGACTACATTGAATCCACAGCTACGCCTGCTGCTAGGAAATTTTGGTCACTATGTTGAGGCAGAAAGCTTTTCTTGCCAGAATTCATTTTGCACATTTATAAATCTACCATTCGTGCATTGAATGCTGTTGCCATATCTGGTCGGGTGCTCCTTCTATTCATCTCGAGGTTCTCGTCAGAACCCATCTTGTACATTTATAAATCTACCATTCGTCCGTGTATTGAATACTGTTGACATATCTGGTCAGGTGCTCCTGCTATTTATCTTGAGGTTCTCGACAAAATCCAAAGAAGGATCTGCAACATTGTTCTTTCTTCCTGTGAATTTGTCTTACAGTTCGGATGCTTTAACAGTTAAGCCTCGAAAGTTCTGTCAATAATATCTTCTTCATGTACCGTGTCGTTTCAGGACGTAGGCGATCATGGTATCCTCAACATCCTTCTGTAGAATCGGATCTGCAATATTATCGACCCTGACTTGGCAGCCTGCCTTCAGTCACTTTCTCACCGACGTGAAGTCGCTCACCCTCTGTTTTTTTTCTAAAAGTAATTTCATGGCAAAATTGCTTTAACGAGATTTTTTTCCCTGTACCCCGACCACATGGATGTACGTTGTGGTACAGTGGGTATCGGCTCGGAATGAGAAGTCGGGAAGCCGAGTTCGAATTCCAGCCGAATTCATTGCATTCATTGCATTCACTTACGCGCAAATACCCTTGGGAAAGGTATTAATCCGTCTCTTCCTTCCTTGTTATGGGTTAAATAAGAGGACAGATTGGGTTCTATAGCCTTGGTCGGCAACCAGTCTACCGCAGAAAGCAATGGCAACCTACTGCGGGATAATCTTCTGCCCAGTCAGTCATGTCTCTTTCGAGACATGATCGCCCAAGCGTGTATCACGTATGGCATTTAACTGACTGACCCCGACCACATGTATTTAATCGGGTTACTATACTGGCATCAAGGTCCCACCCTTTTACCGTCGAAATAGATAAATGTAACCGCTTTTTCTACTCTAACAGTTTGTTTTCTCGCACTTCCTCTTTGTGGAATCCACTTGCTTCCCTGATAACTACAATCTCCAAGCGTTTAAATGCAATGTCAATTACCATAATTTATCTACTTGATTCCAGTCACTCTCTTATCTTTTCTAGAACATCCCCTGAGACGTCTTTATTCTTTCACTGTAAACCCCTGTGTACCAATGGCATTTTTGCCTTTCTTGGAGTGAAATGATTATTAAAAAATAAGAACAAAACAAAGAGCAGGCCAACAATGTAAATAAATATGTATATATTTAGATTCGAACCTGCTCACAACCTTATTAATGCCAAAACTGAAATATTGAATAGGTGTAGATTCCATAAAGCTAAAATTCTTGCTTAGAGTCTTTGGCTATTTTTTCTTTGTTTTTTTTTTTACCTCCCCCTCCCCCGCCGGGTAGGTTGGTCTGTTAGTCTTTGTTTGGTGGTGTCTATTTATTTGATTAGTCCTTGGTTTGCCTTTGCCCTGACGAGCCGTTGTGTGAAACCGCGGTAGGTTTTGGCGATCTTGTGATTTTTTTACGTATATATATATATATATATATATATATATATATATATATATATATATATATATATATATATATATATATATATGTCTGGTCCATGGTATCCTCCACATCCTTCTGTAGAATCACATTTCTGTTGCTTCAAGTCTTAGCTTCATCTTTGTGAAGACTTTCCAGCACTTTCTGTCCTGTCCTAATATCCCATAATACTCCAGTACTCTTCCTGTCTCTCTATACTCTGCTTAGAAAGGTTTGTAAGATAAGGATGTGTCTTCTAATAGAATATACAATGACAGATACAATTACGTCATATCACATTAGGCATGTTAAAGAATATGGCAAAATGAGTAAAGACGATGTTTAAGACTGAATGGTAAAAATGTGGCGCCTTGAAACTACTGCCATACGTGTATTAATTGGAGTCCTGGGCACGATCAATAAGCTGCGGGTGTGAACAGCGATGCAATCACCGGCAGAAGAGATTTTTTAAAAACTTGCACTATGTGGAACTGCTCGTCTATTCAGGAGAGTATTATCAATGTTAAGAGAAACATAGAGATTGTAGATGTTAATTAGAAAATAATATCAGAATGTGTGCAAAGACAAAACATCTATTTACTATCTTACCATAATCCAGTACTCCGCTAAGGTATTGGTAAGAAGAAGAAGGAGACGCAGAAAGAGGAGAAGGAGAAGAAGAAAACGAAATAGTAGGAGAAGAAGAATAAAAAAGAAAGAGAAGAAGAAGAAAACGAAGACGAAGAAAAATTTAAAAAGAAAGGATTTGAAGAAAGAGAGAAAAAAGGACGAGAAAAAAGAACAGTTTGAAAAAGAAAGAAAATATGAAGAAGTGGAACAAGAAGAATTTGAAAAAGAAAGAAAAGAATAAAAAGAAAAAAGAAAGAAGTATTTGAAAGTGAAAGAAGAATAGACAGCAGAAGAAAGAGAATAATAATAAAAAAAGAATTAGAAAGAGAAAGAAATATACAAAGGACAAGAATTTGAAACAGAAGGAAAAATATGAAGAAGTATAAGGAGAAGTGGAAGAAAAAGAATTTGAAAAAAAAATTAAAGAATAAAAGTAGAAAGAAGAAGAATTTGAAAGAGAAAAAAGGATGGAAAGAAGAATTTGAATAAGAAAGAATGGTTTGAAGAAAGAATGATTTGAAGAAGAGCGAAAAGAATAAATAGAAAAAGAATAGGAAGAGGAAAAAGAAGAAGAAGAAGATTTTAAAAAGAGAGAAAAAATTAAGAAGAAAAAGAAAAACGAATTTCAAGGAAAAAGAAAAATCTGTAGAAGTAGAGGAAAAAGAAAAATTTGAAAAAGAAAACAAATTCTGAAGGAGAAGAAGAAAATGAATTTAAAAAGAAAAGAAAAATGAAAAAGAAGAAGTGGAAGAAAAAGTATTTGAAAGAGAAAGAAAAATTAAAGAATAAAAAGAGAAAGAAGAATTTGAAAGAGAAAAAAGAATGGAAAGAAGAACTTGAATAAGAAAGAATGGCTTGAAGAAAGAATGATTTGAAGAAGAGCGAAAAGAATAAATAGAAAAAGAAGAGGAAGAGAAAGAAGATGAAGAAGAAGAGTTTAAAAGAAAGAAAAAATTAAGAAGAGAAAAAACGAATTTCAAGGAAAAAGAAAAATTTGTAGAAGTAGAGGAAAAAGAAAAAATTGAAAAAGAAAACAAATTCTGAAGGAGACGAAGAAAATGAATTTAAAAAGGAAAGAAAAATGAAAAGGAAGAAAAAGAAGAAAAAGAATTTGAAAACTAAGTCTGAAAGAGAAATGAAAGACAAATAATTTGGAAGATAAAAATTCAAACACGGATTTGAAAAAAGAAAGCTGTGAAGAAAGTGAAGATGAATTTTGTTTATCATTGAATTTGCAACGATAGATCACAGCGTGTCGCCCTAACGTCGCATTATATAAACTGCTCTCTCTATTTTCTTTGTGTATATATGTCTGTCAAAATATACGAGAGTAGACATTTCCTTCGCCTACTGGTCTTGAAGGTTTTATTCTTTTTGCAATCAAAGAATCTTACAGCATAAAAGAACGTCTTCATTCGTAAATATTATTTCGTTATTACTATTACTGTTATTATTATTACTATTATTATTATTATTATTATGGTAAAGAACAAAAATATCAGTGAAAATAATAGCAAGAACAACAACAACAATAATAATAATAATAATAATAATAATAATAATAATAATAAAAGCGTAATTTTCTGAAAAGAAAAAACGAGAAAACACAATATTTAACAATATTTCAACAGTGTGTCTGTCGTATTCAAATAAAATATAAAACAAGAATGCATACAATTATAAAAAAAAAACATATTTATATCCAATCGTCGCTTGTCTTGTCAATCATTTTCATTAATAATAACGAACAAATAAAACTAATAATAAGAGGGAAAAAAGAAATCAATAATAATAATAATATTGTTTATCATCATTATTATTATAAAGAACGAAATAATAACGATATCAGGCGCCCGTGCATTGAATATCTGCCATATCTGGTCGGGTGCTCCTGCTATCCACCTAGGGGTCCTTGACAAAATTCAACGGAGAATTTGCAATGTGATCAATCCCGACTTGGTAGCTTACAGTCACTTTCTCACCGGCGCAGTGTGGCTTCCCTGTGTCTCTTCTACAAACACTTTCACGGCTTCTGCTCAGATGAACTAAGCTCACTGGTGCCTCCTATATACGAATTTACTCGAGCCACAAGATTAGCAACTAGGTCCCACCCTTTTACTGTGAAACCAATAAGATGTAAACGCAAATTCTACTCCAACAGCTTATTTTCTCACACTTCCCGCCTGTGGAATTCCCTTTCATTTATTTGCTTCTCCGACAGCTACAATCTCCAAGAATTTGGTCAATAGTCATTTCCTATATTACTAACTTGCATCCTCTCTTTCATACTCTCCCACCCGTTTTCTGACACCCCCTTTATTCTGATACTCCTTTTTATAACTTTCCTCCTGTGTAACCCCCTGCACAACAGTGGCAATAAAATATCTTTGCTTGGGGCGATACGATTGTAAAAAAAGGGCAAGAGGGAAAATATATGACAAAAGATGAAATGCAATCTAAAATAAATGAGATGCGAAAAACGATCTCTCAGGAAATAAAACAGAAGAATCTAGCTGCGAAATAAACAGTTGCACTGATGAAGATGAATCAAACGACATTAGAGAAGAAATCCTTGAAAACAACAGCGGTGAAATCACGGAAGCGAAAAACAACGTCATCTAAATAATCAGCAAATTTAACTCACGTACAAATGTCAGACAGTGATCGGCTATCAAAATTTCATATGACAAAGTTCAATAAACAGTCGCACTGATGAAGATGAATCAAACGTCATTAAAGAAGAAATCCTTAAAAACAACAGCGATGGAATCACTGAAGCAAAAATCCACGTGATTCAAATAATCAGCAAATTTAACTCACATGCAAATGTCAGACAATGAACGGCTTTCAAAATTTCATATGACAAATTCCAATAAACAGTTGCACTAATGGGGATGAACCAAACGAGATTAGAAAAGAAATCCTTGAAAACAACAGCGGTGAAATAACGGAAGCGAACAACCATGTCATCCAAATAACCAGAAAATTTAACTTGCATACAAATGTCAGATAGAGGCCTGCTACAAAGTCCAATTAACATATTGTGCAAATATATAAAGCTGCATTTCAAACATTATTGACGGACAGACGACAAAAAATCTTCACAGAAGTAAATAATGTCAATTTATGCAACAGCTTTGGCAGATACTGAAAAGCTTAAAAACCAAGACAAAAAAGATTTAACGAGAAAAGGAGCCCACTCGAAAGGCGAAATTGAAGCGAGAAATTGAAGAAATCAGATGTGAGTTATCGATACTATATGAGATCTCAAGAAATTCAAATGTTTCAACAAGCAAAAGCAAAAAAGAAAATCA
Organism: Ascarosepion bandense; assembly: GCA_037127315.1. Lineage (NCBI taxonomy): Eukaryota > Metazoa > Mollusca > Cephalopoda > Sepiida > Sepiidae > Ascarosepion > Ascarosepion bandense. The sequence continues at coordinate 824,584 of JBBBDQ010001714.1, read as the reverse complement.
AGCAGAAATATAAAATTATACAGTAAATAAAATTTCACCAATCAAGGAAATACTTAAACAGAAACAGCAATCAAAGACACAGAGAACAAGACAATGTAAAAAGCGTTGTAGGTTCGATCGACAAAATTAGATATTCCAAACGAACCCAAAGAAGTTTTACAGGGAAATTGGAAAAGCAGTTATAGAAGTCAAAAAACGCCTCCATCTATTGAAGAAGTGAAAAAATCTTTGGGGGAATATTCGGAGCAAACTAATGGAATATAATCACAGTACAGAGCGGATCAAACGAAAAAGAATGAAGGATCAAGCTGTGCAAAGAATGAAAAAATATAATAATTATTAATTATAATGAAGTATAATATTAAGCAAGCTCTAATAAAATCCCCCAAAATAGAAATCCCCAGGAAATGACAAGGAAATGACAACTTTTGTCTCTACTCTGTCGTCACTTCATAAAATTTTGCGTATATTTTGTCAGAGCAAATTAATTTGAGAATAGATCACTAAAAGTGCTACATATCACCCATCAAAAATTTGTTACTTAATACCTACCAAAAAGGTATTACATATCTCCTACCAAATACAGATGAAACAGAGAATCCAAAAAACTATAGACCAATAACATGTCTGTTCACATACAAATTGATCACGTCTATCCTGACTGGCTGTAGTTACACTTTTCTCGATGGGAACAGCATTCCTCCCCTGGAACAAAAGGAGTGTCGAAGAGGTTCGTGTGGTTGCAAAGATCAACTATTTATAAATAAAATAATCCTGGAAAATTGAAGAAAAATAGTTAGAAATCTCAGCACAGATTAGCAAAATTCTACTTCACCAGCTTCTTTTCTCGCATTTCCCACCTGTAGAATTTCTTTCCGTTTATTTGCTTCCCCGACAGCTACAATCGCCAAAATTTTAAATGTAAAGTCAATAGTCATCTCCTATCTCACTGACTTGCAGCCTCTCTCTCCCTCTCTCTCTCTCTCTCTCTCTCTCTCTCTCTCTCTCTCTCTCTCTGTCCACTCTTATCAGTATTCTCATCCTTGTCTTACCCACTACCTGATACTTCCCTATAACCTGTAACTTTTTTCATAACTTTCCTCCTATGTAATCCCCTGCGCACCAGTGGTAGTAAACTGTCTTGCTTGGGGCGATATGATTATAAAAAAAGAAAATAGATTCCCATAAAGCCTTCGATAATGGGCCACCATCTTGGATCCTTAACGCTTTAGAAATGTACAAAGTCTTCTCGATGATAGTAAATTTCCTTAAATATAGCATAAAACTGTGGAAAACCTAATACCTAAATCACGCCAAAGATACCACTTGTAATTGTTCGAATATTCGACAAGGAATCTTTCAATTCCCTGGCGCACCTTCTGTTTTGTCTGTCCTTAATCGCGCTTTCACAATAACATAAATACGACAATGAGTTTAATGGCATCCACAATACTGTAAACCAGTAAATGTAAATGTTTTAAATGTATGGTCAATAGACACCTCCTAACATACTAACCTGCTCCCATTCTATCAAACACTCTTCCCATGTGCCCAACCCTCATCCTCGGTATCCTTACTCATCTGTCACCTTCCTCCTGACATTCCCTATGTCTAACCACTCCTTCTCTTTACCTTCCCCTATGTAGCCCCATGCGCAATATTGGCAGTGGAATGCCTTGCTTGGGGTGAGATGATTAAAAAAAAAAACCAATAACCCTAACCCTAACTCTAACTCCATAGCGGTGACATCTCTATGTAGTTCGTATTCGATAAATGTACAAAAGTAGCATTCAAGCAAAGTGTGCATTATAATAACACACCCAATAGATCTAGATTTTGTCATAAAGGTTAGGGAACTCGACTTAGTTAAGTGCCATACGTGAAACACACTTGGACAATCATGTCTCGAAAGAAACATGACTGACTGGGCAGAAGATTATCCCGCAGTAGGTTGCCATTGCTTTCTGCGGTAGACTGGTTTCCAGCAAAGGCTATAGAACTCAATCTGCCCTGTTATTTGACTCATAGCTAGAGGAGGAAGAGATGTATTATATTATTAAGTAGTAATTAGTGGGGAATCAGTTTATTACTTCATAACAATATAAAACTGATCCCCCACTTTATGTCCAGTAAAAGTCTTAATCATGTTTCCAACTATTATATTCAGTCAGTCAGTTAAGTGCCACACGTGAAACACGCTTGGGCGATCATGTCTCGAAAGAGTCATGACTGACTGGGCAGAAGATTATCCCGCAGTAGGTTGCCATTGCTTTCTGCGGTAGACTGGTTGCCTGCCAAGACTATAGAACCCAATCCGTCCTGTTATTTAATCCATAACTGGAAGGAAGAGACGGATTAATACTTTTCCCAAGGGTATTTGTGCGTAAGTGAATGCATTGAATTCAACTGGAATTCGAACTCTGCTTTCTGCTTTGTCGTTCCGTGCTGATAACCACTGCACCACAACACACATCCAGACTCGAATTAGAAGAAACCTATAAATACTTAGGAGTCAACAAAGGAGATGGAATACAGCATAACCTAATAAAGGAGAAAGCAAGAAGCGAATACTACATGCATGTACGTTTGTTGTTAAATACCGTCTACGCCTCCTTGGCCTTACACTTTCGGCGGACCTCAAATGGAATGACTATATCGAATCCATTGCCAAATCTGCTGCTATGAAAGTCGGCTCCCTGTGCAGGGCCCGGTAGTTTTTCCCACCTGAATCTATTCTGCACATATACAAATCTACCATCCGCCCGTGTATTGAATATTGCTGCCATATCTGGTCGGGAGCCCCTGCTGCTCTCCTTGGGCTTCTTGACAAAATACAAAGGAGGATCTGTAACGTGGTTGACACTGACTTGGCAGACCGGCTGCAGCCGCTCTCTCACCGGCGTGATGTGGCTTCCCTGTGCCTCTTCTACAAGTACTTTCATGGCTACTGCTCCGATGAGCTTAGATCACTGGTGCCGCCTAAGCACGAATTTACACGAGATACTCGATTAGCAACTAGGTCGCACCCTTTTACAGTTAAACAAATAAGATGTAACCTTAAGTTCTACTCCAACAGCTTCTTTTCTCGCGCTTCCCGCCTGTGGAACTCCCTTCCACAAGTCTGCTTTCCCGACAGGTACAATCTCCAGGTGTTTAAATGTAGGGTCAATAGACACCTCCTATCACACTAACTCCCAATTATTCTCAGAACACTCTCATCTACCCAACCCTCATTCTCGGTATCCTTACCCGCCTATCACCCACCCTCTGACATTTCCTATATTTAATCATCCTTTCTCCACTCTACGTAGCCCCCTGCGCAGTAGTGGCAGTGACATGCCTTGCTCGGGGTGAAACGCTTATAAAAAAAAAAAATTCCCAAAACAGAATATCAGCTATAAACATTTTAGTTGTCTTTGTGGTGCAATACAGTTTCCACAACGTTAATTCGATCACAGCTGACATTATGTGAGCACCTCGGCGTGGTGTAATGGTTAGCAAGCTCATCTCGATAGAATCATTAAAACTGAGTTGTGAGTTCGGTCCTCATTAGGTACCACCTACTTTCGGCCGTGTGTTACGTTTAAGCTACGCTTAGAAAATCACCTTTCTCCAGGTTTGGGGATTGGGAGCCGGGCTAACTACCCTGCCCCATAAAAAACAGTTTGTTACGGAAACAGCAAAAACACTGCCATAGACACCATTAGGTGTAAGGAAAAGTTTATTTATTTTAATTGACATTATGTGTTTGGATGTCAAAAACGATAAAGCTTATCACTTGTCACCTCATACATCATCTTTAGGCGGATGTTTATCGTCTGTATATGTCCAGACCCGAAGGAAGCAGAGGATTAGTTCAGCTAGAATTTTCTTACCACACCACAACAACTAGTGTTTCAATATCTGCACTGCAAAATCGGCAACGTTTACAGGAAGTGGAGGAATCTCGAGGGCAGCTTTCAAAAAATCAACTAGAATCTGACAAGGCTTAATTTTTATCCGTCGTTCATCAGCTTTTTTTTTTTTCTAATCAAACTTTCATTCAGAAAAGCCATTGGCCTGGAAGGAAAGCCAGACAGACATGCCAACCCCAACATCACCACACAGATTGGCCGTTAAGCAAGCAGATGATTTTACAAACAAGGACACACGGACAGACAGGCGCATGAGCTGACAATGACAAAAGTTGCCAATAATCGAAAGACCAGAAGATTGGCAGAAATAATAATAATAATAATAATAATAATAATAATAATAATAAAAAAATATGTGAGCAAACACTGGTATGAACATCACCCAGCTCCGGTTACAGAAGTAGAAGATGTCACCATTCTATGGGATTACACCATCTACACAGAAAAATTGAAGCAAATAGGCCAGAATTTATTATTAAAAACCAGAAAGAGAAAACTTGTCTATTAATTGATATGGCTTGTCCAGCGGATTGTAACATAGCAACCAAGGAATTCGAAAAACTGTCAAAATATAAAAACCTGGAAATTGAAATAGAAAAAATGTGGAAATTGAAAACAAGAACCGTGCCAGTGATAGTGGGTGCACTTGGAATGATAAAAAATGGAACAAAACAACACATTGAAAGAATCCCTGGAAACCCCAGCTTAAGAGATATACAAAAAATTGTCTTGTTTAGCAGAGCGCACACATTAAGAAGAACTTTGTCTATATAACGCTAGAGATTTTTTTTAATCATATCACCCCGAGCAAGGCGGTAACGCCACTGATGCGCAGGGGGCTACGTAAGAGTAAAAAGATTGGAAAAGAGAAAACCGGAAACCACATCCTAAACAGGGAACAAGGGATGAGCCTCTTCACCTGTTCAATAGACGTGGGCGGAGTGTGAACCGGGTGATAGTTTAGTCTATCTACTCCAATTGAAAAAAAAAAAAAGAAGAGTAAAAAGATTGGAAAAGAGAAAACCGGAAACCACATCCTAAACAGGAAACAAGGGATGAGCCTCTTCACCTGTTCAATAGACGTGGGCGGAGTGTGAACCGGGTGATAGTTTAGTCTATCTACTCCAATTGAAAAAAAAAAAAGAAGAGTGAAAAGATTGGAAAAGAGAAAACCGGAAACCAGTTAAGTGCCATACGTGATACACATTTTGGGCGATCATGTCTCTTTCGAGACATGACTGACTGGGCAGATGATTATTTCGCAGTAGTTTGCCATTACTTTCTACGGTTACCAGCCAAGGCTATAAAACCCAATCTGTCTTATTATTTAACCCATAACTGGAGGGAAGAGACGGAATACTACCTTTCCAAAGGGTATTTGTGCGTAAGTGAATGCAAAGAATTGAACTGGAATTCGAACTCGGCTCCCCGATTTGTCGTTCCGAGTCGAAATCCACTGCACCACAACGCAAGTAACTGGTACGAACATCACCCAAACCCAGTTGCAGACATAGGACCTGCAACAATTTTATGGGTCTTTACAATTTATGGGTCTTTACAATACACACAGGCAGAAAAATCAAAGCTAATCACCCAGACATCGTGATTCTTCTTCTTCTATGTGCCCTGTCCCTTCAGAACGTAGGCGATCATGGATCTCCACGTCTCCCTATCCCTTGTGGCTCTTAGTATGTTTGTTCCTGTTGCTCCTGGCAACCCCCGTTCCGTCATCCACCTGATCAGACCCTGCAAATATGTTATCCGCTGCCTTCCTCTGTCTCTCCTTCCTTCTATCTGTCCAGTCAGGATCGGGTTCTCCAGGCTCTCCTTCCTCATTGCATGTCCCAGGAACTTTAGTTGTCTCTTCCTGATGCTCAGCATCAATTTCCTTTTTGTTGCCATTCTTTCTAACACTTCGTCGTTGCTTGTATGCTCAGTCCACGATATCCGTAGCATCCTTCTGTAGAACCACATTTCGGCCGCTTCCAGTTTTGTCCTCATTTTCGATGATATTGTCCAGCATTCACAGCCGTATTGAAGAACTGACATCACGTAGCAGTCTAGCACTCTTTTCTTCGTTTCTATTGAGATTTTCCTGTGTGTTAGTATTTTGCTCATCTTCTGGAACGCGTCCTTTGCCATGCCAATTCGCCTTCGGATCTCCGTGTCGCACTTTCCATCTCCTGTTAGAACACTTCCTAGGTACTTAAATTCTTGGACTTGTTTGATTGTTATCCCCTACCTGTATTTGGCATTTTGGGTTGTATCTTTTGCTGATGACCATGCACTCAGTTTTCTTAAAGTTTATTTGTAGTCCTTTCTTGTCACTCTCCACTGCTACCTTCTGTAGGAGGTCTTGCAGTCTTGCAGTTTACTTTCCGTAGACATCGTGATTAGAAACTACAAAAACAGAGTATGCTTTCCTATTGACATGGCAGTCCCTGCAGATTGTAATGTATCTTTGAAGATCTTCAAAAAACTATCAATATACGAGGAGCACGATACCGGAAGAAAAAGAAACTGTTAGTATAGAACAATGGAAAAATCTGAATTTCGTGTGTTGATTGCTTTCTGATTGGAAAAATACTGTTCAAACAAAGCAATGGCTTGATAAGTGTTATTCAAACTCTGCTTCATCGGAAACAACGGTTAACAGATGGTATGCTGACTTTAAATGTGGTTGTACAGACACAAATGATGCTGAATGATCAATCAATCAGTTAAGTGCCATACGTGATACACGCTTGGGCGATCATGTCTCTTTCAAGACATGACTGACTGGGCAGAAGATTATCCCGCAGTAGGTTGCCATTGCTTTCTATAGAACCCAATCTGTCCTGCTATTTAACCCATAACTGGAAGGAAGAGACGGACTAATACCTTTCCTAAGGGTATTTGCGCGTAAGTGAATACAATGGATTCAACTGGAATTCGAACTCGGCTCCCCGGTTTCTCGTTCCGAGCTGAATGCTCAGGTCGCCCAAAATCGGCAGCTGTCCCGGAAAATACCAAAAAATCCGCAAACACGTTTTGGCCTATCATAAATTGAGTTTGCATGAGATAGCATAGGAGTTAAACATATAAGAAGGCAGTGTATTTACCATTTTACATGAACATTTATTAACGAGAACGGTGTATTCAAAGTGGGTGCCGCGTTTGCTCACAGTCGATCAAAAACAACAACGCGTCGACGATTCAGAGCGTTGTTTGCCACTGTTTCAACTTAACAAGAAGTTTTTGCGTAAATATGTCATAATGGATGAAACATGGATCCACCACTTCACTCCGGAGTCAAATCGGCAGTCAGCTGAGTGGACAGCAGCAGGTGAAAGCTGTCCGAAGCGACCAATGACGCAAACATCAGCAGGCAAGGTTTTGGCCTCTGTGTTTGGTGATACGCAAGATATTTTTCATCAATTACCTTGAGAAAGGAAGAAATATCAATAGCGAATATTATGTAACATTATTGGTGCGTTTGAAGGAAGAAACGGTCGCAAATAAAGAAAAAAGTGGTCTTTCACCAGGACAATGCACCGTGTCACAACTTAATCGCAACGATGGCAAAACTATATAAACTGCACTTCGAATTGCTTCCGCCTCCACCCTATTCTCCAGATCTGGCTCTCAATGCTAATGGCTGTTTGCAGACCTCAAAAAAAAATCTCCAGGGAAAGAGATTTTACTCCAATGAAGAAGTGATATCGGAAACTGAGGTGTATTTTGAGGTCAAAGACAAATCGTTCTACAAAATGGCATCGAATTCTTAGATAAGCGTTGGAATCATTGTCTCACCTTAGAACAGCGATTCCCAAACTGGGGGAAATTTCTCCCTGGGGGAAATTTCTCCCTGGGGGAAATTTGAAGCTACCAGTGGGGAAATAATTACACTACCTACTAAATAAAAAACAAATCTCAGATGGATTTTCTAATGTCAGAGAGAGAGAGAGAGAGAGAGAGAGAGAGAGAGAGAGAGAGAGAGCCTGTTGTAGATGGGTGGCGCCGTACCTACCAAACGGCTCACGTTTAAACATGAGCTCTGGAAGGAGGTGGACATTCAAAATGAGTTCTTGGAGCTCAATCCTTCTGCCAAAGGATGAGTTTCGTGCACAAGATCTTGAAGAATTCTGGGTTAATATGCGTAGAGCATACCCACAACTTAGCCACAACGCATTGAAAATCCTCATTCTGTTTTCCACAACCTACTTTTGTGAGTCAGGATTTTCTACTTTACTCACAATCAAGCCCAATGCACAAAACCGACTGGAGGTGGAATGTGACATACGTTGCGGGCTTGCCAAAATTAACCCTGATATTGATACACTGGTGCCCAAGAAGCAGCATCACCCTTCTCATTAATTTAATTCTGAAGTAGAAGAGCAAACAAAAGTTCTTTTATTTGTGACTAACCACTCTTTATGGCTGTGCTTAGTTGTTACTAACTGTTCTCTATCAACGTTACTCTGTAACTATAAGTTTATCAGTATATTTGTACATTTGAAAAATAAATTAGTAAATAGTCTCGGTGTGTTTTAACTGCTCTTTCTCTCATTCACATGAAGGAGGAAATCTGGATGTTTGAACTGGGTGTAGGGGGAAATGACAGAAAAAAGTTTGGGAACCACTGCCCTAGAAGGAGGCTATGTGGATGAGTAAAGTTGAATTTTGCCTAAAAGTTGTGGTTTTATTAGTTAGGCCCGGGATTTATTGAGTGATGAGTTATTTATTTACATCTTTTTTTATTAAATGAAGCACTGTCAGCCATTGTTATTAATATTTGACTAGCATAGTCGGTCATCCACATCAAAGTTTTTATATTAGACCCCTCTTATTGTTCGCCTTATAAAACCGGTGCGTTGTAAAAACGACATCAACGCACTCGACCAGGAAATACTTCGCTCTATAGCACCTGATATGCTACGCATTCCATCCGTTCATCGTGCCTGTCTGTGAAAGAGTATGTAATTTTTCTTTATCGCCGATACGTAGTCCAGATGAGGTATCGCTTTAATTGTTCTAAAGAAATATGCTCCTGAACTGGCTCTTGTTCTCTATAACATCTACAAAGCTTTACTGCTTCTTGGTTTCCTTCTGGTTGAAGGCCCACTTCTGTGGTTTTCTTTTTAAGAATTCTGAGGAACTGCTTAATGATGGACATAGTGGAGAGCCACAACTGCCAACGTGGAGAAAAAAGACACAGCACACAGAAGAAGAAAGAGACTTGTGTAAATCGTTGGCAGAACAAGGTTTAGGAAAGATAGCAAAAAGACAAAGGTTATTAAGAGCTACAAAGGGCAGAAAATTGTGGAGAGCCATAATCATGTGAAGGGACACAGTACATAAAAGAAGAACAAAAAGGCAAAATTTAATAAGATCTATTGTGGAGAATTATAATCGCCAACGTCCTGAAGGGACATGGCACAGAAGAAGAAGAAGAAGAAGAAGAAGAAGAAGAAGCTTGTGCAAATGGTTGACGGATCAGGGTTTAGGAGAGATAACAAAAAGAGAAAATTTATTAAGATCTACAAAGGACAGGAAATTGTGGAGAGTCATGATCGCTAACGTCGTGAAGGGACATGACAGACAGAAGAAGAAGCTTGTATAAATGGTTGGCGAACAGGGTTTAGAAGAGATAACAAAAAGACAAAATTTATTAAAAGCTACAAAGGACAAAAATTGTACTGAACCATGATGACCAACATCCGAAATGGACACGGGACATAACAGAAGAAGCTTGTGTAAAATATTGGCGGAACAGAATTTAGAAGAAATAGCAAAAAGACAAAATTTATTAAGGGCTACAAAGGACAGGAAATTGTGGAGAGTTATAATCGCCAGTGTAGTGAAGTTAAACGACGCATAAAAGAATAATGGCATTTTGCCTAAAGTTTCTTTAATTTTTATAATTTTTTTTTTCTCTACGATGTATATTTTTTCTCTTTATGTTCAGCCTGTAAAAAAAAATAATTCTCGTTAAAATAGGAGTATATCAACTTTGACGAAAAAAATAAAATAAAAGCCGCCATGGCGGACATTTCTTTATTGTCGTCTGTTTATTCATTTTCCACTCTTATTAGCATCAAAAGATTTTCTTTGTAAACTTATTATTTCTTTGCGTCGTCGCGGAGACAAACGCTAGAAGAAGCTTTAGTTTCAGTTTCAGCACCTACTTGAACTGTTGATGTTGAGGGCGAACAAACATGGCGGTTGTTTTCTTAAACTAGAAAGATGGCAGCTTCAGGTTTGTTTGTTTGTTTTTCTTTCATTCTTTTTGGTTAATAGTTTGTTGTTGTTGTTTTTTTTTAAATTTATTTGTGTCAAACTTGGTCCATTTCGCAAAGTCGTCTTTATCTGTTTTAATTGCAAAATATTTACCTTCCACAAAATCTTGTTTACGGCGTTCGATGTAAATGGAATGGTTGGATAGAGAAGGTCTACAAGCATGCACAGACATTGCAACTTAAAAGTGGGGAAAAACAAATCGGGGAAAGAATTAGTTATCATCAGCTCTGTCGGAAGCCAATTTGAGGCAGGATTTTGCAGTCAAAAGTGTATAACTGGTTTGGAGACAGACTAAGATAGAGAAGTAAACAAAGAGATATTTATATATATTAGCAGACCGATATGTATATATATTTATATATATATTAGTCATCCACATACAAGCCTGTTTCGTTGTATCACAACTCATCAGTGTGGCTAGACACATCCACTTGCTTCTGGCCGGGATCGAAACTCGACTGATTTGGTGTCAGTCGGTATATATATATATATATAAAAACTTGTCGTTATACTCGTTTCGAAAAACCCTCCGATTACATACGCGGAAGGAAAAAATGGTAATAAAAAAGAACGAGCTAAGCACCCGAACATCAGTCAAAGTACGTAGCCCAAAGAAAAAAAACCCGAGACGAGTAACCTGAAACAAAAAGCGCTCAATATGCAAGTAGAGCAAACAAAGTAAATAACTAACCTAGAGAGCCAACGAACCTACCAAGGTTTCACCAAATTGGATCTTCAGGGAAAGTTGGCTATATATATATATATATATGGAGGGGCTGAGATAGATAGATAGATAGATAGATAGATAGATAGATAGATAGATAGATAGATAGATAGATAAGAGAAGTAATAGGTGGTGAATCAGAGACAGTAAAAGATGGACAGATAATGTTAGATAATAAGAGATTAAGATATGGATGTGCTTGGTAGTGCAGTGGATATCGACTCGGAACAACAAATCGGGGAGTCGAGTTCGAATTTCAGTTATATTTCGTGCATTCACTTTCGCACAAACACCCTTGGGAAAGGTATTAATCCATCTCTTTCTTCTAGTTGTAGGTTAAATAATAGGATAGACTGGGTAGACTGGGTTCTATAACCTTGGTGGGCAACCAATCTACCGCACAAAGCAATGTCAACTGACATCAGGCGATTTTTAATAAAAAAATTTATTAAAAATCGTTATAAAAAAGTTATTAAAAATCGCCTGAAGACACCACTCATGGTAGAAACCTAGGTCGTGTAATAACTCGCTTAAAAATGAAATTTATAATGTTTAATCTAATTATTTATATTATGTCTATATAATGTTCAAACAAATTATATATATATAATCTTTAAACAAATAATATATATATATATATATATATATATATATATATAGTTATCCGCAGACAGATCTGTTTCGCTGTATCACAGTTCATCAGTACGGTTAGACTCCGATTGCTTTTTAAGCCAAGATTGAAACCCAACCGAATTGGCGTCAGTCGGCGATTCTACCTCCGGGCTATGAGCGTTCGGTAGAAGAAGGCAGACTTTTTAGCGCGCATATTATCATTATACACACCCAATAGCCAGAGTGCTCTAATTCATTATTGAATGAGCGATGCGTACATGCCAGAGTAGTTACTGTTTTTCAAAGTCATCTTCCAGAGTGCTCAATCAGGGTGTGAGAGCGTAAATAGTATATATATATATATATGTGTGTGTGTGTGTGTGTGTGTGTGTGTGTGTGTGTGTGTGTGTGTGTGTGTGTGTGTGTGTGCTGAATATATGGATCGGAATCCGACAAAATGAATACAATAAATAAAGAACAGGTAGACAAAAAGTGTTTTTAATCTAACATGTTTCAGTTTAACAGGCTTCTTCAGAGATTTATTAAAGGCGAATGATTTAAAAATCCAAAAGACTGAATGTTGATTGAGGTATCGATTCATTGGTCAGATACGTGTCACGTGTGATAAACCAATGGATGAATATTAAATGTAGAAGAAAAAAATTGTGCCTGTTTAAGTTTGTGCGCTAACGCGCCTTTTTAAATAAAATGAGAGAAATCAGTTATGAATGTATCCGTTGAGAGAAATAATGTGTAAATATATGCGTTTATGAGTCAGTAAAGAGGTATTCACGTGTCAAATGATGGAACGATTTTTTATTCTAAATAACGTGAGAGAAACATGGACGAATGTATGTGTATGAAAGAATCATGTGTGAATGTGTGCGTATAGAAGTATGAATCGAAAACGAAATATATTTCCGTTTAAAATTCTAGTGGAAACATTGTATAAAAGTATTAAACGAACTTTTTATAAATAAAATGTAATTTTTTTAATAAATAAAAATATATATATATATATATATATATATATATATATATATATATATATATATATTAAAGTGCAATCTATATATCCATTCAATTATAGCATTCTAATCCTGATGAACATCTAATTAAATCCTTTTTCCTTCTATTCTTCTCTCTCTTTCTCTCTCTCTCATATATATATATATATATATATATATATATAATGATTGATTGATTGATTGATTGATTACTTACTTTTTGGTCATAATAAAATTAGACCAATACACATTTGTATAAAAAGTGTTCAATACAATTATATTGTAGAACTTTTGAATATTCTTTATTTGTAAATGAGTTATTACGCGACCCAGGTTTATATCATGAGTGTTGCCTTCAGGCGATTTGCAATAACAATAAAGTTATTGCAAATCGTCTGAAGACAACACTCATAGTAGAAACCTAGGTTGCGTAATAACCCGTTTACAAATATATATATATATATATATATATATATATATATATATATATATATATATATATATAACGTTTGGAATTTAAAAATGTATTTTTGGACAGTATTTGTTTATTTTTATTATTGCATTGTATATTTCAGACCGCCCTCGGTCCTTCATCAGAAACATCAGATTTTAAAAATCACTTGTTTCTGATGAAGGACCGAGGGCGGTCTGAAATAATAAAAATAAACAAATACTGTCCAAAAATACATTTTCACATTCAAAACATTTAATATTCTTTCCTATACATATTAAGACAGTATACGTGGATCATCACTATGTTATATATATATATATATATATATATATATATATATATATATATATATATATATATATGTATATGAGTTGACTACATGGATCGGAATCCGACAAGATGAATATAATAGGTAAAGAACAACTAGAAAAAAATGTCTTTAATCTAACATGTTTCACTTTAACAAGCTTCTTCAGAGATTTCTTAAAGACGAATGATTTAAAAATCCAAAAGACTGAATGTTGATTGAGGTATCGATTCATTGGTCAGATACGTGTCACGTGTGATAAACCAATGGATGAATATTAAATGTAGAAGAAAAAAATTGTGCCTGTTTAAGTTTGTGTGCTAACGCGCCTTTTTAAATAAAATGAGAGAAATCAGTTATGAATGTATCCGTTGAGAGAAATAATGTGTAAATATATGCGTTTTTATGAGTCAGTAAAGAGGTATTCACGTGTCAAATGATGGAACGATTTTTTATTCTAAATAACGTGAGAGAAACATGGACGAATGTATGTGTATGAAAGAATCATGTGTGAATGTGTGCGTATAGAAGTATGAATCGAAAACGAAATATATTTCCGTTTAAAATTCTAGTGGAAACATTGTATAAAAGTATTAAACGAACTTTTATATATATATATATATATATATATATATATATATATATATATTTTAATTCAGATACTTTAATCCAAGTGATAAAAGCAGGAAGGTAAATTCCAAAAACCCGATCCTAATTAATATTAAAAATTTTATTTTAATATTAAAAAATGATACAGGAAGAGAGCTCCACGTAATAAAATATTACAGAGCAAATATAAATTAAAAAAGGATTAATTCATTGATGTTGAATGACCATTTCGATATGAAAATCCCCACGGGGGATAACACATCACCTCAGCAACAGAAAAATCCTTTCAGAAACTGGAGAAAAATCAGTCTAATTTTCCTTTTTAAATAGATTTGAAACGAAATTAAAAAAGAAAATAAAAGAAAAAAGAAAATGAAAAAAGAAAAAGATAAAACAAAATAAAAACAAATAACCAAGAAAAGAAAAAATTGACATCGTCTGGGTTCGCAAAAAAAGGAAAGAGAATTGTAACTTAAAAATTAACAGACGGCCGTGTTAAATTGATGTAAGGTTAAGCAACACGGAAAAAAGTGGGAGATAAGAAAGATAAAGGAAGGAAGGGAGGGAAAAAGAAAAGAAAAGAAAGAAAAAAGTTTTTTATATATATTACAGACGCTACTAAATCATTGTAATATTAAAATTAATCAGAATAAACAATGTACCTTAATAAATAACAGCAAATAATAAAACAAGATAAAAATATAAAAATAATAATAATAAGATATATTATTATTATTATTATGTCATTTTTCATCATATTTCGATTTCTGCATTGGTCTCACTACCAACCAAGTCTGCGGGGAGACCTAAGGCAGGTAGTGGCGTGTTGTTATGACTCCATTTCATGTTTTTCTATCTTCCCTATCATCCCCAGCATTACATAGATAACGTTTTCCTTAGTGTGTGGGCTGTACTTAATAAGACAATTTTTTGTATATCTCTTAAGCTGGGGTTTCCAGGGATTCTTTCAATGTGTTGTTTTGTTCCATTTTTTATCATTCCAAGTGCACCTACTATCACTGGCACAACTCTTGTTTTCAATTTCCACATTTTTTTCTATTTCAATTTCCAGGTCTTTATATTTTGACAGTTTTTCAAATTCCTTGGTTGCTATGTTACAATCCGCTGAACAAGCCATATCAATTAATAGACAAGTTTTCTCCTTCTGGTTTTTAACAATAATGTCTGGCCTGTTTGCTTCAATTTTTCTGTCTGTGTAGATGGTGTAATCCCATAGAATGGTTACATCTTCTATTTCTGTAACCGGTGCTGGATGATGTTCATACCAGTGTTTGTTTACAGCTTTTCCATAATGTTTGCACATTGCCCAATGTAAATATTGCCCAACTCTATCGTGGCGATTTTTATATTCGTTTGGGGCAAGCACAGGACAGCCTGAGATTAGGTGGTCTATTGTTTCTTGGTGTTTATCACAAAACCTGCATTTTGGATCCATATTATTATGCATAATATTTGCCTGAAAGTTTCTCGTGAAAAGACTTTGGTCTTGTGCTGCAAGTATAAATCCTTCAGTTTCAGACTTTAATCCAGATGCACGTAACCATCGATGAGTATTAACTTTATCAACATTGGATTTATTGGCACGTACTGGATATTGGCCATGCAGAGGTTTGTCTTGCCAGCGCTGTTTCATCTTTTCAAGAGCTTTATCTATGGCTTTCATTTTCATATTTTTTGCCACAATAGTTGGTTCTTGGCTACTGTTTTGCTTTTCTACAGAATCTACTAACTGTAATTCTTGTTTGTATTTACTGCCTTCTTTTATTATTGAATTATTATTATTATTATTATTATTATTATTATTATTATTATTATTATTATATTAAAAACAGAAATGGGGTTGTTCCAACGAGAGAAATTGGTATAGAATAAAAAGTGCGAGAGGCCGTAAACGTTTAGTTTAAAGTGTATTTTTATTGTTGTATAAAGATATTATGCATATTATGATATTTTAAGTGTCCATAATTGTATTTCTGACCCTATGCGTGTTTCGAGTCTAAGATTGACTCTCTTCAGGCGAATAAATTTATAGCTTTACATATCGAGTTCCTTTTGTTTCTGAGGGCCAAGTTCTTGTTTATATATAGGTAAGTAGAAAATTGGAATAAAAATAAAAATAAGGATAGAGAATGAAGAATAAAGAAATAAATCAAATCATTTAAGTAAAAAATAAAAATTTAAGAAAATCCAATAAATCAAATGTTGGCGTGTTGAATAGTCTGTGTTTTCTCACATCAGCACGCACATAAATGGATAAACAAATAAATAAATAAATAAATGAACTAAGTGGTTATCTCAATTTGAAATGATTTTGGTCTGGGGTCCCTCTTTAGTACTTAAAAACTATCTTCTGAGTGCCTTTGTTTATTTACATGTCTTTTCATCTGTCAGTTGGTTGCTTTTATTGCTTCGACGGACCAAAGTGGCAAATTTACAGGTTCCGATATCGAGGATCTGCTCCGTTTTTCCTTTTTTTTTTCTTTTTCCCTACACTTACTTCGATTTTTTACAGACACACACACACACACACACACACACACACACACACACACACACACACACACACACAGATTTATTTTACCACAATGTTTTGTTCCTGCTAATGAGACGAGTATTAAATTTTCCCGTCGAAGTGGCCATCCAATTTAAGAAAATTTTATTTTTTTTATATGCCATATATATATATATATATATATATATATACATATATATATGTGTGTGTGCGTGTGTGTGTATATATATATGTGTGTATATATATGCGTGTATATATATATATATGTGTATATATAGATATGTGTGTATATATATATATGTGTGTATATATATGTGTGTGTATATATATGCGTGTGTATATGTATGTGTATATATATATATATATGTATATATATATGTGTGTATATATATGTGTATATATATGTGTGTATATTATATATATATATGTGCATATATATGTGTATATATATGTGTGTCTATTATATATATATATGTGTATATTATATATATGTGTGTATATATGTATATATATATGTGTGTGTGCGTATATTATATATATATATATATGTGTATATATATATGAGTATATATGTATATATATGTATATATATATGTGTGTGTGTATATATATGTGTGTGTGTGTGTGTGTGTGTGTGTGTGTGTGTGTGTGTGTGTGTGTGTGTGTGTGTGTAACTTACTGGCAGTAGCACGTGTGTATTTTTTTGACATCAAACTGTCTTCTTGAATATGGTAAAAATTAAGCCATTTTGTTGTTTATTTTTATTTATTTTTATCCTCTTTCATTTTGCCCCTTTTTGTAAAATTTCTAACTTTCATGTCTAATTTGAAGGATGTTTTTCCTAGCAGAAATCTCTTTGACTAGACTTAACTAAGTTAAAACTTAGCAAGTCACTAACCTAATTTTTTTTTCCATTTGGAGTAGAATAAACTATCGCCCGGTTCACACTCTACCCACGTCTATTGAACAGGTGAAGAGGCTCACCCCTTGTTCCTTGTTTAGGATGTGGTTTCCGTGTGTGTGTGTGTGTGTGTGTGTGTGTGTGTGTGTGTGTGTGTGTGTGTGTGTGTGTGTGTAAGTAGCTAACTTAGAGCCAACGGACCTACCTAGGTTTCTCCTCATGGATTATCAGTGCAAATTGCCCTGATGGTCCATTAGGTGAAACTTAGGTAGGTCCGTTGGTTCTAGGTTAGCTACTTACTTATTTGCTCTGCTATTGTATTGAGCGCTTTACGTGTTAGGTTCCTCGTCTCGGGTTTTTTTTCTTTCGACTAGTACTTTGACTAATGTTCAAGTGCTTAGTTCGTTTCTTTTTTTGTTTCCATTTTTATCCTCTCCGCGTTTATACTCGGTGGGATTTTCGAGATGTCTTTAAAGATAAATTTATAGTTATGTATGTATGCAAAAAAGCAACGAACCAACCAACGAACGAACCAACAAACGAACCAACGAACGAACCAACCAACTAACCAACCAACTAACCAACCAACTAACCAACCAACGAACCAACGAGCGAACCAATGAACGAACCAACGAGAAGAGGAGAGACAAAATAACAACATAGGGCCAGCGAAAAAAGAAAGAAACAAACTAGTACAGTCAAAGAGATTTCTGGTAAAATTTAAAAACTAAATTAAAGAAAACCAATTAAACATGAAAAGCTTAAAATTCAGCAAAAAAATAACTTACTTTTACGAATATTTCAAACAAAGTTGATTCGCAGCCCAACGCGAGGGTCGTACCAGGAAGATAAAAATTATTTTTGCTTTTTGGTCACACCAACTGAATGCGGAGTATATATATATATATATATATATATATATATATATATATATACAAATATATATGTATATTTATATATATATATATATATATATATATATATATAGAGAGAGAGAGAGAGAGAGAGAGAGAGGAACTGTAGAGTTTGAAAAACAGTAGCTACTCACGCATCTACGCATCGTTCATTCAGTAATGAATATGAACTCTCTCGGATACTGGCGTGTGTTTACATTGTATATAAGACGCTAAAGTCAGCCTTCTATCACCAAGCGTCTATAGCCCAGAGGTAAAATCGCCGATTGATGTCAGCTTGGTCGGGTTTCAATCCTGGCTAGAAGCAATCGGGTGTCTAAACGTACTGATGAGCTGTGATGCAGAGAAACAGGTCTATCTGCGGGTGACTATATATATATATGGGCACCTTTTTCATCACCTAAACTGAGTGCCATTTTTCAAACAATACATCATTATTTTCCATACCTCAAATTCTTTTTATCTTTCTTTCGGTCGTTCGTTGTTTCTTTTTATCTTTTTTCATTCGTTCTTTTTTCTTTCTTTCGTTCGTTCGTTCTTTCTTTTTTCTTTCTTTCTTTCGTTCTTTCTTTCATTCGTTCGTTCTAATTTTCTTTCCTTCTTTTTTTCTTTCTTTCCTTCTTTCGTTTGTTCATTCGTTCTTTCTTTCTTTCGTTCGTTTTTCTTTTGTTCGTTCGTTCGTTCTTTCTTTCGTTCGTTTGTTTTTCTTTCTTTCTTTTGTTCTTTCTTTCGTTTGTTTTTTCTTTCTTTCTTTTGTTCTTTCTTTCTTTCTTGCTTGCTTTCTTTCGTTCGTTCGTTCTTTAAGTCTTTCTCCTTGTCAAAAAAACTCACGTCGCTACATTCCCCAGTTCTATGAAACTCACCAATTGTCGCTACCTACCCTGATAGTGATTTAAGTCGAAAGCTTGGGTCAAATTTCTTCCTAAGTGAAATATGGACAAACAAGTCGGTGCTAGGGTCTTGTACGCACTACTCGAATCTTTGAGAAGGGGTCGCTTACTCTACTACTTCTCAATTTGCATAAAGTAGTATTCGCATAAAATACAAATTTGTATTGCAAACCTACTTATGTACAAAAATGGATCATATGCAATCTAGGCGAACAATTCCACAAGAAAAACTGAAAATAAGCACAATGTATCTAAATTGAAATTAGACACACGACACAAATATATCTTAGATAAATCGACAACGTTTTTAACATCAACTTGAAATTTTTTGTTAAACAGCTGAACATTATTGTTTTTAAAAAACAGTGAATATATATATATATATATATGTGTGTGTGTGTGTGTGTGTGTGTGTGTGTGTGTGTGTGTGTGTGTGTGTGTGTGTAACTTACTGGTAGTAGCACGTGTGTGTTTTGGACATCAAACTGTCTTCTTGAATATGGTAAAAATTATGCCATTTTTATTTTTTTTTATTTTTATTTTTATCCTCTTTTATTTTGCGCGTTTTTGTATAATTTCTAACTTTCATGTCTAATTTGAAGGATTTTTTCCTAGCAGAAATCTCTTTGACTAGACTTAACTAAGTTAAAACTTAGCAAGTTTTAACTTCGTCTCCATATATATATATATATATATAGAGAGAGAGAGAGAGAGAGAGAGAAAGAGAGAGAGAGGGGGGAGTAACGGAAAATAATCCGTGGTAAGAGAACTTTCATTGGTAAATAATCCAAGTGGATCCTAGTAATATAATATTAAAAATTATAAAGTATAATATTAGAGATAGGTGTAACTTATGTTTAAGAGAAAAATTCAAATAATAAAATTCTATAATCAAATATAGTGTCCTTTTTTTCAAAGACTTAACATAAGCCAAACAAATTCACGGATTTGGATGAGAAAAAAGAACAATGGCGTCAAAATCCTCAAAAAATCTTAATCCTTTAATAGTCAGTTGTTCTTAGTTAAATTTAAAACGTATCTCCTGCAGCTTCCTCTCTCGCACTTCCCGCCTGTGGAACTCACTCCCGTATTCTTGCTTTCCTGACGGCTACGACCTCCAGAAATTTAAAAGCAAAGTTAATACTCACCTACTAACCACTGGCCTCTAGCTCTCTCTCCCCTCCCCTGTATAACCTTCCCTTTCTCTCCGCCCATGTACCTGTCATTGCACCTGCTTTCTCAGTTTTCTATTGTTCCTTTCTAACTAGCTTGTACTCCTCACTCTTTTCTAATTAATCTTTTTACATTTATGTAACCCCCTGCACATCAGTGGCGTTTCTGCCTTGCTCGGGGTGAAATGATTAAAAAAAAAAAAAAAAAAAAAATATGGTAATTTTCTATTCTAAGCGCAGCTTAGATGTGGCACAAGGCCGAAAGTATGGGGCACCCAGTGAGGATCGAATCCACTACTCAATTGTAATGGTTCTAGGGAGACGAGCTTGCTAACCATTACACCACCTCGAAGTGCCTAATATAGTGTATACATGTGTATGTAGAAAAAATGTAAATTATAGTTAGGGTCACAAAGCATTGACCCTAATCAGGCTTCCCACCCTCTGATCGAGGTAGATCGGGAGCAAGACGTGCAAGCCCTACCTTCAAACATAGATTTAGAGAAAATGTTTATATCGTGCAGATTCAAAATTGAGAGTCAGCCAAGAGACAGGTTGGTAATTATTTCCTTATACGCAGTCAGAAAGTATCATTTTAAAACTGGTCGTCTGCATTGCTTGGAATTGAAAAATATAGAGTCCACTTTAATGTTCTTTCCCGCCTAAAATGTCTGCCATGTTTTGTTTTGTTTTTTGGGGGTGTTATTTTTTTTTTTTTTTTTTTTTTTCCTCACATGATGAAATTATTATTCGTTTCACATGTCACTGTTTACCTGCGGGTGAAATCATAGGAAAAACAGTTTCGTTGTCCATGGTTTGAGGCGGTGTGGCAAAGTGTCCTGAATAACTAAACTTACATACGTTAGAAAGAAAATAATGTAAGAAATAGATTTAAGGTCTTAAGAGTCGACTGGGACTGAAGTTTTGCCTACTTTTATATATTCATTTTTATTCGTGTGAAAAATAAACGTCTCCATCTGTCATACATATTTTTTGTCTTATTAACTTAAAATATTAAAAGCAAATATTTTTATACCTCGTTCTCAAGCAGGGAGGAATTTCCCCCCATGAAGGGGTTTAGAGTAGGTGTCTTATTTTTCTTGTTTCGTCTTATTTACAGAATTTGAAAACCATGACTACAATCTTCATCAGAGTAAAATCGATTTAAATACCCTGACTATTTATTGAACTTTTTTTTATTGAACCTTATACCCTAGCATTCTTGGGAACATTTGTTTATTGATTCCCATGCCTAAGTTTATTTATTTAATGGTTAGTTATGAATTAAAACAAATTATTGTACAAGAATTCAAACTTAAAATCCAACATTTTCTATTGCTACTTAAAATTGTAAAATTCCTCTAGAAAAAATTATCCACGTAAATGTATATGTACTAATATGGAAAAGAAAAAAGATTTTCAATGATATCTGCATTACTAGTCTCCATATTATATATATATATATATATATATATATATATATATATATATATATATATATATATATATCATTATTAGTCTCCATATATATATATATATATATATATATATATAGAGAGAGAGAGAGAGAGAGGGGGGGGAGTAACGGAAAATAATCCGTGGTAAGAGAACTTTCATTGGTAAATAATCCAAGTGGATCCTAGTAATATAATATTAAAAATTATAAAGTATATTAGAGATAGGTGTAACTTATGTTTAAGAGAAAAATTCGAATAATAAAATACTACAATCAAAGCGAACTACTGAATTTGAGGAATGAATTAGTGTTTAAATGTCGGCATAAAAACAAATTTAAACTTCCATGATATAGATTTAAGTCAATTAGCTACTATACTTCTATTCTTTCACTCCTCCCTGATTCTTCTAATGTCGAAGACCCCAAATTAATATCTTAAGTTTAATATTCGTTTTCTTTTATACATCTTCTTCCCTTTAAGACCAAAACTTTCTACCATCCCCGACCCTTATCTCGTGCCCTTGGTATGTACTAGTATGGAAAAGAAAAAATGACATTCTGATTTATCGGGCATTGTGTAAAAATAGTTGAGACCCATTGGAATAATAAGTTAAAGCACTAATTAAAAATGAATGAACAATAAAGATAATGGCAGATATAGGCAAAGAATGTTACGGACTCTTTTATCAGTTTTAAGATGTATATGATTTTTATATTATAATATAAAAAGACTACATCGGATGTAAGAATATGTACATAGATATACATACTTATATACAAACACAATTACGCTTACACCTATTCAGTTTTAAGTTAAAAATTTAATTTTCATTTTTTTTTTCTGATCTTTTTTTATTACAGAGAATATAAAAGGTTCAAGTCTGGAATTAGCAATTAGTTTTCTTGCCTTCAGCTCGAATAACTGTTGCGATTTGAAGGTGACATTAAATTAGTAAAAATCCTCTAGGAAAATAATCTTCGTAAATGTCTATGTACTTAAAAGAAAAAATAATGAAGGTTTTTTCCTAATACATGCTTATTATCTGGAATGCACCTTTTAAGAAAGACAAGTCTTGGAAAGCGGAGATGACATCATTAAGCAAAAAAAGTTGAGAGCCACTGCCTTATTGAATTTATCTCTCTTAGTCTACATATATATATATATATATATATATAGAGAGAGAGAGAGAGAGGGGGGAGTAACGGAAAATAATCCGTGGTAAGAGAACTTTCATTGGTAAATAATCCAAGTGGATCCTAGTAATATAATATTAAAAATTATAAAGTATATTAGAGATAGGTGTAACTTATGTTTAAGAGAAAAATTCGAATAATAAAATACTACAATCAAAGCGAACTACTGAATTTGAGGAATGAATTAGTGTTTAAATGTCGGCATAAAAACAAATTTAAACTTCCATGATATAGATTTAAGTCAATTAGCTACTATACTTCTATTCTTTCACTCCTCCCTGATTCTTCTAATGTCGAAGACCCCAAATTAATATCTTAAGTTTAATATTCGTTTTCTTTTATACATCTTCTTCCCTTTAAGACCAAAACTTTCTACCATCCCCGACCCTTATCTCGTGCCCTTGGTATGTACTAGTATGGAAAAGAAAAAATGACATTCTGATTTATCGGGCATTGTGTAAAAATAGTTGAGACCCATTGGAATAATAAGTTAAAGCACTAATTAAAAATGAATGAACAATAAAGATAATGGCAGATATAGGCAAAGAATGTTACGGACTCTTTTATCAGTTTTAAGATGTATATGATTTTTATATTATAATATAAAAAGACTACATCGGATGTAAGAATATGTACATAGATATACATACTTATATACAAACACAATTACGCTTACACTTATTCAGTTTTAAGTTAAAAATTTAATTTTCATTTTTTTTTTTTCTGATCTTTTTTTATTACAGAGAATATAAAAGGTTCAAGTCTGGAATTAGCAATTAGTTTTCTTGCCTTCAGCTCGAATAACTGTTGCGATTTGAAGGTGACATTAAATTAGTAAAAATCCTCTAGGAAAATAATCTTCGTAAATGTCTATGTACTTAAAAGAAAAAATAATGAAGGTTTTTTCCTAATACATGCTTATTATCTGGAATGCACCTTTTAAGAAAGACAAGTCTTGGAAAGCGGAGATGACATCATTAAGCAAAAAAAGTTGAGAGCCACTGCCTTATTGAATTTATCTCTCTTAGTCTACATATATATATATATATATATAGAGAGAGAGAGAGAGAGGGGGGGGGAGTAATGGAAAATAATTCATGCTAAGAGAACTTTCCTTGGTAACTAATCCCAGTGGATCCTAGTAATATAATATTAAAAATTATAAAGTATAATATTACAGATAGGCGTAACTTATATTTAAGAGAAAAATTCGAATAATAACATACTATAATTAAAGCGAACTATTGAACTTGAGGAATGAATTAATGTTTAAATGTCGGCATAAAAACAAATTTAAACTTCCATGATATAGATTTAAGTCAATTAGCTACTATACTCCTATTTCTTTCACTCCTCCCTGATTCTTCTAATGTCGAAGACCCCAAATGAATATCTTAAGTTTAATATTCGTTTTCTTTTATACATCTTCTTCTCTTTAAGACAAAAACTTTCTACCGTCCCCTACCCTTATCTCGTGCCCTTGGTATGTACTAGTATGGAAAAGAAAAAAGATTTTTAATGATATATGCATAATTATTTGGAATGTACCTTTCGAGTCGGACAGTCTTAAAAAGCTTGGCGCGGGAATGACATTCTGATTTATCGGGCATTGTGTAATAATAGTTGAGACCCATTGGAATAATAAGTTAAAGCACTAATTAAAAATGAATGAACAATAAAGATAATGGCAGATATAGGCAAAGAATGTTACGGACTCTTTTATCAGTTTTAAGATGTATATGATTTTTATATTATAATATAAAAAGACTACATCGGATGTAAGAATATGTACATAGATATACATACCTATATACAAACACAATTACGCTTACACTTATTCAGTTTTAAGTTAAAAATTTAATTTTCATTTTTTTTTTCTGATCTTTTTTTATTACAGAGAATATAAAAGGTTCAAGTCTGGAATTAGCAATTAGTTTTCTTGCCTTCAGCTCGAATAACTTTTTCGATTTGAAGGTGACAATAAATTAGTAAAACCCTTCTAGGAAAATAATCTTCGTAAATGTCTATGTACTTAAAAGAAAAAATAGTGAAGGTTTTTTCCTAATACATGCTTATTATCTGGAATGCACCTTTTAAGAAAGACAAGTGTTGGAAAGCGGAGATGACATCATTGAGCAAAAAAAGTTGAGAGCCACTGCCTTATTGATTTTATCTCTCTTAGTCTCCATATATATATATATATAGAGAGAGAGAGATAGAGAGAGAGAGAAAGGGTGAGAGGGGGGAGTAATGGAAAATAATCCGTGGTAAGAGAACTTTCCTTGGTAAATAATCCAAGTGTATCCAAGTGGATTCTAGTAATATAATATTAGAAATTATAAAGTATAATATTAGAGATAGGTGTAACTTATGTTTAAGAGAAAAATTCGAATAATAACATACTATAATCAAAGCGAACTATTGAACTTGAGGAATGAATTAATGTTTAAATGTCGGCATAAAAACAAATTTAAACTTCCATGATATAGATTTAAGTCAATTAGCTACTATACTCCTATTTCTTTCACTCCTCCCTGATTCTTATAATGCCGAAGACCCCAAATTAATGTCTTAAGTTTAATATTCGTTTTCTTTTATACATCGTCTTCCCTTTGAGACCATAACTTTCTACCATCCCCGACCCTTATCTCGTGCCCTTGGTATGTACTAGTATGGAAAAGAAAAAAGATTTTCAATGATATATGCATAATTATTTGGAATGTACCTTTCGAGTGGGACAGTCTTAAAAAGTTTGGCGTGGGAATGACATTCTGATTTATCGGGCATTGAGTAAAAACAGTTGAGACCCATTGGAATAATAAGTTAAAGCACTAATTAAAAATGAATTAACAATAAAGATAATGGCAGATATAGGCAAAGAATGTTACGGACTCTTTTATCAGTTTTAAGATGTATATGATTTTTATATTATAATCTAAAAGGACTACATTGGGTCAAGTTGCGCAGGAATTAACCAACGTCTATATCCACTGAGCCATGTGTCCTTAAGGATACATTCTTGTGTTAGTTCCTGTGACTGGACCCAAAGAGTTGTGAGTTTAATACCAGGCTACAGCAGTGGTGAACAAGTAACTTACAGGGTAAGAGGGAGATAACTCATGACTATCAGAGTTGCTCTACACAAGGAATAGATTTCATATACCCCAGGGATTGTAATAAAGGGTTCAGTTTGAAAGTCCTAGCACCCGAAGAAGGCCGGAGCGTACAACGGCCGAAACGTCGTACAAATGGCAACAAAGATGAGGAAAATACCCCGAATAATTTAAATACTGTAAATACTACCTCATCTCAGAAATATAGACATATACACAAAATATTATATAAAAAAAACTTAATGATAATACTTTTTTTCTGTTATTTTTAATTAAACCTCCATAAAAGAGAGATTGCTGCCCAAATACACAAATATATGTTGGGTTAATAAGCCTTTTAAAATTGGCGTACTCTTCCGATGTGATGCGTCAGAAACGTGTTACCTGATGAGCTACATCCTTAACCTCCCACTGGAATCGGAGCCAGTGAAAAGGTCGGGCTGTGGCATCTGTACAATAGATAAATTCTGCAAATGGCATAGTCACGAATTTCCATTGATTTCTTTACGGGCCGGTTTGATGTTTGGTGACTGCAAGGGAAAGCGGTGTGGGATGCTGTGCCACATGACTTAGATAGAACTCGACAGGAAAAGAAGAAACAAGATGATCAGTGAAAAGCACTGATAGGCATGGCGAAAAGAAAGAAAAATTTAACAAAATAAAAGTAAACACCGTCAGGTAAGATCGAGATTAATGAGCGGGAAAATAAAAGCGTGAAAGCAGGAAAAAAATTGAAGAAGGCAGACGAAAATGTTTTGACTAAAGCGAAGTAGGAAACTCACTGTATGTCTGTCTTTCTCTCTCTCTCTCTCTCTCTCTCTCTCTCTCTCTCTCTCTCTCTCTCTCAATATATATATATATATATATATATATTGATAATATAATGATAATATACGCGCTAAAAAGGTCTGCCTTCTTCCACCGAACGCTGATAGCCCAGAGGTAGAATCGCCGACTGACGCCAATTCGGTCGGGTTTCAATCCTGAGTTAAAAAGCAATCGGAGTCTAAACGTATATATCTATATATATATATATATAGATAGATAGATAGATACGCTCTCACACCCTGATTGAGCACTCTGGAAGAATGGTAGACTTTGAAAAACAGTAGCTACTCTGGCGTGTACGTAAATGAATAGTAAATGAATTAGAGCACTCTGGCTATTGGGCACGTATAATGATAATATATGCGCTAAAAAGTCTGCCTTCTTCCACCGAACGCCCATAGCCCAGAGGTAGAATCACTGACTGACGCCAATTCAGTCGGGTTTCAATCTTGAGTTAAAAAGCAATCGGAGTCTAAGCGTACTGATGAGCTGTGATACAGCGAAACAGATCTGTCTGCGGATGACAATATATATATATATATATAAAAGTTGTAAGCCAAAAATTTATTTTTTTGACAGTATTTATTTATTTCTATTAATATATATATATATTTCATATTTCAGACCGGCCTCGGCCTTTCATCAGAAACAAATGATTTTAAAATATAAACTAGAAGCGTCCGTCGCGAGAAGCGTCCGTCGCGAGAAGCGTCCGTTAATACCGTTAGGTATTTTGTATCTTTATAAATATTTCAATAGTTAAACATTTTTTAGATACGCTTAAAAAATTTTTCTTTAAAACAACATTTAAAAGTATTATTACAGTTAGATTTACGTTTAAAAACATTCAAACTCTATTGCTTTCTACATCACGTGACAGACGCTTCTAATAATAAAAATAAATAAATACTGTCAAAAAAATACATTTTTAACTTACAACTTTTTAGTAGTTTTTCCTATACATATTAAGATAGTATACGTGGATTATCATTATGCTATCTGGGTTAGGAAGCGACCGAAGTCTAAGCCGTACTGATGAGCTGTAATACAGCGAAACAGATCTGTCTGCGGATGACTATAGTATTTACGCTCTCACACCCTGATTGAGCACTCTGGGAGAGTGGGGGACTTTGTAAACAGTAGCTACTCTGGCATTTACGCACCGCTCATTCGATAATGAATTGGAGCACTCTAGCTATTGGGCGTGTTTATACGCGCTAAAATGCCTGCCTTCTTCTACTGGACGCTTGTGGCCTAGGGCTAGAATCGCCGACTGACGCTAATTCGGTCGGGTTTCAATCCTGGCTTAGGAAGCGACCGGAGTCGTACTGGTGAGCTGTAATACAGCGAAACAGATCTGTCTGCGGATGACTATAGTATATATATAGATATATATATGGTTATGTCAGTTTTACATTGCTACATGGAAATTTTAAATGTTTCGAGATTAATTCTCATCATCAGGCAATGCTGGTGTGGTTGTGCAGACGATTTACATTTAAATGACAAATACTTTCGGTTTAGTGTGAATGTATATGGGTGTGTGTGTGTGTGTGTGTGGCTAATCAGAATGGAGATTCACTTAGATGTTTGACCCCGAGGAATTTCTGTGCTGACCAACTTTGTTCCTCCTCTTTTTTTCTTTTTCCTTGACCCTATTCCTCTCTTGTCTGTTGTCCTTCGCATTTATCTGATCTTATCATTTTCCCTTCAGTTTTATTACATTTGATGTGATATTCCTTCTTGGTAGTACCAATCCCGTTCCACTTTAATCTATTTGTTAAAGGAAAGATTTTTTTCCAAAAGTAAACCCCGAACTGCTATTTTTTCGCTCCATCTATCAATTTGCTGTAAAGTTTATTATCCTGATACAAAGGGGGGGGGGGGAATTATTAAAAAAAGAACAACTAACTTATTCTATCTTTGGCTTTATTTTTATTTTCATTTTTATTTTTATTTTATTTTATTTTTACCTAATTCGTCGGTGAGCATGTTATTTAATTTAGGTTTTATCCATTTTCTAATGTGAATAATTTACAATGTCTACATATGACGTTAATTTCGTTGCGTTTATTTAATAATTTTTTATTCTTAAGGGATTTAATAATAAATAGTTTTTCATATAAGCATAATGAACATGGTTATATCAGCTTTCCCTGACAATCCGTTTAGGTGAAACCTAGGTAGGTCCGTCTGGCTCACTAGGTATATATATATATATATATATATATATATATATATATATATATATATATAGTATTATTGTAAGAAAGTTATGGAACACGTAGGTTTTGAACCCAATAATGAAGATGGTTCACTTAAGGACTTACATGTTTTAGCCTCTTTTAAGATTTTCCACTTTATTTTGGGTGTTTTTTTTTTTTTGTTTCCTTTAGGTACCAATGATATCTCGATAGGGATGTTCTATTTCTGTATTTATATATATATATATATATATATATATATATATATATATATATATATATAAACACCCTGAAGTTCAGCCTGCTGTAAAAGATGGCTGTCTGTCCATTTAAATAATGTATGTTTCCACAATGTATTTTATCCCGACAAAATATTTCTATCTTAGTTTTTTAAAAAATGCAATGTTTCATTTATAACATATGCTCTAATATAACTTTAAAAATTAATAATTATTTTACTAAAATAAAAGACCCACACAATACTTAATTAGTTTTCTTAACTACAATATACTTTAATATACCATAATTATTTAATCAGAATTATAACATAAACATTTCAGCTCTTTTACTCATTAGGTACTTTTTTTTTAAATCCAACTTGCTGTTAAAAATTATTTATCTATTTAAGTATTATGTGGTCCCACTAGGTAACTTACTCAGAAAAAATAATTTTCTTTAAAATTTAATTAATTACAATGTTTCTTTTATAACGTATACTGTAACATAAACTTGAAAAATGCAAATTATTTTAATAAAATAAATTACCCATCGCCCGGTTCACACTCTACCCACGTCTATTGAACAGGTGTAGAGGCTCATCCCTTGTTCCCTGTTTAGGATGTGGTTTCCGGTTTTCTCTTTTCCAATCTTTTAACTTTTTTTTTTCTTTTTTTTTTTTTAATTGGAGTAGATAGATTAAATTATCGCCCGGTTCACACTCCATCCACGTCTATTGAACAGGTGTAGAGGCTCATCCCTTGTTCCCTGTTTAGGATGTGGTTTCCGGTTTTCTCTTTTCCAATCTTCTCACTTTGGTTTCTTTTTTTTTTAAATTGGAGTAGATAGACTAAACTATTGCCCGGTTCACACTCCATCCCCGTCTATTGAACAGGTGTAGAGGCTCATCCCTTGTTCCCTGTTTAGGATGTGGTTTCCGGCTTTCTCTCTTCCAATCTTTTCACTCTTACGTAGCCCTCTGCACATCAGTGGCGTTACCGCCTTGCTCGGGGTAATATGATTAAAAAATTGTTGTTCTTAATACAATATAACTAAGTCTGCCATCATTATTTAATTCTAATTCTGACCTAAACATACTATCCGCTTTACTCAGAGATAGTAGTAAAAGAAATCTATTGTTCAATAAAAAATCCTAAAATCCAACCTCCTGTTAAAAATTATCTACCCATTTAAAAAAATCTAAGGTCCCACGATGTATCTTATCCAGACAAAATTAAAAAGTGACGTGTCTAGATCTAAGCCATCCTGTCCCCTTTCATAACCCAAATATTAAATCTCCATGGTTACATAATTCTCAATTTGGATTGAACAATATTGACATACCTAAAGCATTTTCTCCAACTACCACTCCCTAATTTTCTAAATAACCATGAATTCATCGTATATTTTCAAAATAAACCATTTTCACCATTTATTTTAACATATCACCTGAAGAAGAACAGTTTTGGCTAAAACATGTATATTTTTGTGTACTGATATTATGCTTTTATAAATCATTGTAATAACAAAATTAGAATATATATATATACATAATTGGAGTAGATAGACTAAAATATCGCCCGGTTCACACTCCAACCACGTCTATTGAACAGGTGAAAAGGCTCATCCCTTGTTCCCTGTTTAGGATGTGGTTTCCGGCTTTCTCTTTTCCAATCTTTTTGCTCTTAAGTAGCCCCCTGCGCATCAATGGCGTTACCGCCTTGCTTGGGGTGATATGATTAAAATATATATATATATATATATATATATATATATATATATATATATATATAAGTAAAGACCAAAAACATTTATCTTAACCGACCTGTTTCGTCCTCTGAGGGACTTATATCAAGACAAATACATGGATTTTTTTTTTTTTTTTATATTCTTGCGTTTGCCTTGATAAAGTTCCTTAAAGGACGAAACTCGTCAGCTAAGATAAGTTTTCCTGTTGTCTTTATTCATATTGTGTTTTTACAGATATACACTAGCTGAAATGTTTACACCGATACACACACACATATATATATATATATATATATTTCTGAAATTTCCGCTAAACAGTGTCTGAACATTACTAAAAATTTCATCTGTTCTCAGGCACTACCTGAAGATTCTGTGCATATCCATGAATCATTTAGTTATGGTCGCCCACATTTCACCGGGAATTTATTTAGAAATGTTAAGCCACTGCCAATTAATATAGTAAAGAGATATCTTTCTCCAGTGTGTCTCAGTAGCAGACGCCATTACAAGTTGCTTATCTTATTTTTAACCCCGCTCCGAATATATATATATATATATATATATATATATATATATATATATATATATATATATAAATTTTTTTGTGTGACGCGTTTCGTTCTTTAAGTCTTCAGCGGATTGCGTCACACAAAAACGTTTTACATTTTTATATACATCTTTCCTCTTAAACTGTTCTTGATATACAAAACTATATATTTTTATTCTCCCATATATATATATATATATATATATATATAACGAACATCGTATAAATAAAAGAAACTAAACTTACACAACATTAATAGCAACTTTATTCCAACCACTTATAGATATTAGTAAAATAAAAAGTATCTACCCTTTCTTTAAAATCTTACACACCAATATAAGAATTAACCAGACAAAACTAAAAAGTGACCTGTCCAAAACTAAGCTACTCCGCACCCATCTCCTAACCCAAGACTGTATCATTATGGCTACAAACTGCCGGTTAAATCGCTTGTTTGAAAC